>REGM01000051.1:319779-354354 GCA_004194415.1 Aurelia aurita | reverse complement strand
GTACTCGACTTTCATTAGTACGGGGTTGTGGACTCCAAGAAATAATTTTATGATCCGGCTCTAGAATTTTCCCATAGAAATGATACCCGGCTTTAGAAAAAGTCAGCGAAAAGTATACTCCAAAGCGTAAACAATACACTGTGCATCATTGAAATAACAGTCCGCTCGAACAAAATTTGGCAACCGGCTTTAGAAAAAATTGCGGTGCCACTGTCCATAAATTACTCTCAAGTACTTTCTGAGAAATACAATAAAAGAAAAAAAACGAAAAAAGAATAAAATATACTATTAACCATCTCAGCGGAAAGAAAAGTTTCTTAAATTAATATTGTCCCAATACAGAAATTTCTTAATTTTTTAGTTATCTGAGAGTTAAGCTTAGACAGAGTTTCTTATAAATAGGTATGCGAAAAATAAGGGTGATATGAAATGCACAGGTTGCGGTTAAAGAAAAGCTGTGAGAGAAAACAGCATAGATGGAAAACAGTCTGCTCAGTCAAACTTAAGGCCATAAAAATAGAACAAAACGTGATCTTTACAGAGCTGTGAAGAAAATAACTGCTGTGGAAAGCTGAAGGGCATTGCCAGTAAGGTGTAAACAATTTCTCGTAGATAACAAGCACGTATACATGCTAGCAAATTATAGACTTATTACATCTCGTAATTTCGCTACTTGCCTGAACTGATATACGCTCCAACTACAATTAAGCAAATTGGCCTAAGAATCTAAACATACTCGCCAATCGGGCCTAAATCATTACTTTAACTTTGCGTTTCATATCGCCCTTGCACAAAGATGTTAAAATGATGCAAAGGCACTAAATCTTCATTGGCTAATACCATTCCGCGAATTTGACCAATAGTATTTCGTAAAAACGATAAACCTTGTGACGAATAATCAACTAAGTTCAACGAGTATGCTAATGGAGGAGACTCCTGGGCTCAAGGCTCCTAGGCTCTGGGGCTCTAGGGGCTCGAGGCTCCTGGGCTCGAGGCTCCTGGGCTCTAACGGTAGCAGCACTCAAGTTCAACTCGTTTGCATTCTGACGTCTAATCAATCAAATTCAATTTCAATACAGCAAAATTTTACGAACGTCAGATCTCGGTCTGACACAAATTAAACTTCTGCCGCGCAGATGCAGTAGGCCTAAAAGAATCTGATCAAGTAATAAAAGAAGATGTTTTCAGACTATTAGTACTTGACTATTAACACCGACGCTTAGAAAAAACTAATGATTATTAAAAACAGAGTTTTACTGATTCGTTAAAATGTTAATAGTAAATTATTGATTTGTAACTTGGCCAAAGTGATTCAATTGAGGAAAACAATCTTTGAAAAACGGGAAAGAGTAGCTGACATGAGGAACATCGTGGTCAAGGAAAGTTGTAATTACAAACAGATGATCGTACATTGAAAGAAGAGGACTGCAACGATAAAAGAACATAGAGCACTGATACAAAATCAAAGGAGAAACTGATCCATTTTGAGGAAAAAAACCTTTGAAAATCGGGAAAGAGTAGTTGACATCTGAGGAACATCGTGGCCAAGGAAAGTTGTAATTACAAGCAGATGATCGTACATTGAAAGAAGAGGACTGCCACTACAAAGAACCATAGAGCACTGATACAAAATCAAAGATGATTCGCAGAGATTTTGGGCTTGCTGGCAAAAATCATTGAAAACTTTGAAGATTACAGCAGACATTGGATTGGTAGGTCAAAGGAGAGGAGAGGAAAGGAAAACTAGTAGCAAAGTAGCCCTCTGTCGCAGAGAACCGTTGAATGAACAAAAAGGGCAAGAAAGCTCTGTCACAAAGCTGGTTGTGGAGAATTTTAAGGTTGGATTGACAACTCCGAAGATTAAAAGCAAACCTGGGTAGGTCAAAGTAGAGAGCAAGTGGAAAGGAGAACTGGCAGCAAAAGTAACTCTCTCTCCGAGACAGGCCTTGACTGAGTGGAAAGGGCAGAAAGACAAGGCTGGTTGTGGAGTGAAGAGCAACGAAAATAACAGCAAGAGTTCTGTGAAGGATATCCTAGACATTACAAAGGAAGAGAAAACTATATACCAGCACGAGAATAAATAATTCTGGCTACATAAAAAGGACAGCACGACAGAAAAGGAAATTGCATTAAAAATGGTACATGGGCCAAGGAGACAGACAATTTGAGATCACAATAGGGGAATCGAATTCAAACTGAATGAAAAAGCAAGTACAATCGAGAATCAAGGAATTTTCAAAGGAGATTGATCACAAGCAAGAAAAGAGAGAACAGTAAAAACACTGTGTTGAAATATATGAACTGAACTGAACTTTAAACAAACATTCCTCCAGAAAGGTCAAGATTTTCCTGCAAGAGAAGTAAAGAATCCAATTGCAGCATTTACTGCGAGAAATACAGCTGAAATGAATTTAGAATGGATAGAAGACCTTTTGGCAATCCCTCACATGAAAAGAATTCGTGGACAAGTGTTGAAATATGTAGAATGGTTAAGACCAACAACNAAACCTAGGTAGGTCAAAGTAAAGAGCAAGTGGAAGGGAGAACTGGTAGCAAAAGTAAATCTCTCTCCGAGACAGGCCTTGACTGAGGGAAAAGGGCAGAAAGACAAGGTTGGTTGTGGAGTGAAGAGCAACGAAAATAACAGCAAGAGTTCTGTGAAGGATATCCTAGACATTACAAAAGAAGAGAAAACTATATACCAGCACAAGAATAAATAATTCTGGTTACATAAAAAGGACAGCACGACAGAAAAGGAAATTGCATTAAAAATGGTACATGGGCCAAGGAGACAGATAATTTGAGATCACAACAGGGGAACCGAATTCCAACTGAAGGGAAAAGCAAGTACAATCGAGAATCAAGGAATTTTCAAAGGAGATTGATCACAGCAAGAAAAGAGAGAACAGTAAAAACACTGTGTTAAAATATATGAACTGAACTGAACTTTAAACAAACATTCCTCCAGAAAGGTCAAGATTTTCCTGCAAAAGAAGTAAAGAATCCAATTGCAGCATTTACTGCGAGAAATACAGCTGAAATGAATTTAGAATGGATAGAAGACCTGTTGGCGATCCCTCACATGAAAAGAATTCGTGGACAAGTGTTGAAATATGTAGAATGGTTAAGACCAACAACCTCTCTATTTCATCCACTTTCAGTTGGTATAAACTCATTTTAACAAATAACATCAAGATAACCTTCTACCGGGTGTCCCAAATAAAACGTAACAGATTTGATCAGCGCTAGCGATAATTTAGCTCCAATCAATTCGCAATAAGTTTTAAACTAATCCTGAAAAGTTAACTTGAACATAGATACCTGGCTGAGTGATATTTGTGCTTCCAAAGTTGAAATATCAATCTTGAAAGTTTAAATTTGCCTTCACCTCCAAACTAGAGCTTTGCCGCTTTGGCCTAAGCAAATTCTTGAAGCACAGCGAATAAATCAGTCAATAATAGCCTTGATGAAATTTGAAAAAAAGTCGATTATATTATACGGTATTTTCTAGAGCTCACCTATTATGCATTTCTTCTATTTTCTTTAATTTTGATTATTAAAGGGAGTACAAAGACCAGCAGCCTTTGCCATCGTTTGTTGTTGTTTTTGTGAATTTCGTACAGTCAGTTATTCGGGAAGCTGTGCAGAGCAAGTCCCTGACTGTGCGCAAAGCATGCTGGTCTTTGTACTCCCTTTAATTTTGCTATGCTTCAAGAATTTGCTAAGGCCAAAACGCCAAGCTCTGGTTTGGAGGTGGGGGAAAATTTGAACTTTCAAGAATAATCTTTCAACTTTGGAAGCAAAAATATCACTCAGCAAGGTATGTATGTTCAAGTTAACTTTTCAGGATTAGCTTAAAACTTATTGCAAATTGATCAGAGCTAAATTGGCATCACTAGCCCTGATAAAATCTGTTAGCTTTAATTTGCAACACCCGGTATGTACCGGGTGAGTGAAAACAAGTCATAGCGTTTCAAAGCCTGTTGTTTGCTATCGTCAGATTTCTTAAAATAGGTTATCACTGAGTAGGTAACATGTCAATGTGGATAACAAAATTTCGGTGGTTCGAATCGGTCGTACTGTTCCCTAGTTAGGAGCAATTTTATAAAAGTTTTTCCTATCGGAATCCTTCAAAACAGGCTGAAACTGCTGAATCAAATTTGGTAGCATATAAGCTTTAAATCTATGGAAATTACAGTCAGTCCGGATTTCTTATTGCCTAAGCAACCTTTGAGGCAGCTACAGAGCTGCCATGTCACTCTTTTACACCCGGGAATTCTTTTCAGCCGTTTTTCAGCTACATCCTGAATTGCTGGCAAATTTGATCAAATATTTAGGCCTGTTTTGAAGGATTCTGAGATGAAACAATTTTATAAAATCGATTGTAACGTGAGAACGATACGACCGATTTTGGCAAACCAAAGTTTTGCATTCAAGTAGATATGTTAACCACAAAATTATAATCAGTTTTAAGGAATCCGATGAATAGCTAGCAAATTACAGGCTTGCAAACGTTTTAACCTGTTTTTACTGAACCAGTATAGGGGCAAACTTTGCAACAATAGCATCTGTTGCTAACAAAGAGACTTGCCACTGCAAACACTAATATTCACTAATTTTCACTGACGTGAATGCTCCTCACGGGGATCAGTTTGGGAAGGGAAAATTTCCTAAAACAGGATCGAATCTAATTTTGGAGAAAAGCCCCTTTAGAATTGGTCGAAATGCGAAAGTCTTGAAACTTTAATTTTTAACAGGACATGAAGCCATCATTCATCAAAATCTCGGGGGCAGATCTCTGTACAAAGGGGATCAAGTATCCCCCAGCCCCCTCCCCCCACCCGTGAAAAAGATTCCTGATTCCATTATTATGTTATACCTGCAGATTAGCCACAGTGAAGGCTTAATCCCTCGACCCCCAGTCTGACAATTTTTTAACATGTACATCCAATTAAAGCAATCACTTTTGCAGGGGGTATCATAGATAAAATAAATCTACTTCGAAGGATGAATGTGCAATTAATTATGTCTGAGATGAAATATAAGCCTGGTTCGCATTAGGTCGTTGATATCGCTAGAGTTGCTGGGGTCGTTAGAGTCGTTGGAAATGAAGGACCCAAATGACTGAATATGAACGGCGACTCAACGACCCTGACGTCCCCAACGACTGAGTCGCCGGGATAGAACCAGTTTCTATCCCAATGACCCAAACAACTAACTGTTATTTTTGACATTCACATTCAGTCTTTTGGTTCTTTTGAGTCATTCGTTCACAACGACCCTAACGATCCTAGCAACTCCAGCTGCAGCAACGACCTGATGTGATCTATACTCTTTTGTAAACTTACCCCTTGAAAATATCACGTGACTTTGTGTAACTCGGCATATTGTCCCTTGGGGTTTCACAAACCATTCTGGGGTCTTCTAAATCTGGATGAGAAAGCATAGGTTTCGAATCTTTAAAAAGGTCGGTGTAAAATTCTGTGACCTATTTCTTTGAATGGAATGAATTGAAAAAACTTTAGCTATTTTGTAATAGTTCTACCGCTGGACTTTTCAGAAATCTTCAATATTTTCAGAATTAGAGTGCTTTTCTTCTTTTTCAAGAATTCAAGAATAATTTTGAAAAAAACTTAAACCATCCGTAATTTCTAAACTTGTTGAGAAAACATCGAATAATTTTCCAGAATAATATAGTTTATGAACGTCTACAATATGGTATCAAGCATTAGTCTTCACTCTTCTGGCTTGCGATTTAGAAATTTGATGACGTCACATCCTCAAATGAGTTGAAATATGAAATACGCTGTAACTTTGAAAGTATTCAAGATTTTTGAAAAGTCCAACGGTAGAATTATAGCAAAGTAGCTAAAGTTTGTTTCAAGCCATTCGATTCAAAGAAATAGGTCACTGAATTTTACACCGACCTTTTTACGCCAATTTAAAGATTTGGAACCTACGCTGGATGAGAACATCATTTAACACTTTTTCTCTTTGTAACAGATAGTTTAATTGGAATGATCAAATATTCATCTCATCAAAAGTATCGTCCTGATAACGTCATTATTCGTCAAGGGGAAGTCGGAGATTGGTAGGTTGATCTTCCATTTACCGGGAGAGTAAAAGAAGGCACGGTTTTTGAAAAAAATACTCCTCCCAAAATATTAAATCAATGATATTGACAAATGTCTTTTTTCATAAGTGATAGGTTCAATTAGATTTAGAAATCTACCCGGCTTTAATCGGTCATTCCTATCGTAGATTTTCTGCACAAAGCCCCTTTTCAAAACCCACAAAAACGAGTAAAAACAACGACCAAAATTTCGTAGGTCTTCCTAACAAAAATTTCATTTACATGTACTACCACATATTATTCTCTTGAGAGCATGGAATCCCCTTTAATGGTTCGTTTATACTAGTGGAGATAAACTGTCTTATCCTTCCAAGAGCACGTGCAAGTCATTGCTGTAAAGCAGAAATTGAAGAGGAATTTGATCGCGTTTTGGGCAGTTTTTAACTCCACTTAGCTCCATTGATTCACTTTAACATTTACAAATAGTAGGATTCGAAGTATGCCAATAAAGGTTATATATAGTATATTAATCACAATTACGTGACTCCCTTGGCCCATATTCCGATTCCAGTTTTTCTTCCATTTCAGTTTCTACGTAATAGTGCGAGGCAGCGTTTCTGTGTATGCACGACCAAACAGGCGTAATTCTCGAGTTGGAACAGTAGCAAAAGACATATTCGTTGCCCATGGTGTAACAGACAGACTGAGATTTGGACATGAGTTAGCTCAACTAAGTGAGTAACTAGACTGGTTACATCATATCTATTGATAGACCTAGCGGACGCTCTAACTACGACTCATAATTATACACAGAAACTGGACTTAATTCGTGACTTTTACATACAGGGTGTCCCAGTGGCGTGGCCAGGGGAGGGTATGAGGGGGCAAATGCCCCCCCCCCCACTTCCAATATTTCGGCTAAAATTGTAATTGAAAAATGCAATAAAAATGTCTGGGTATACCTTTTTACCCTCCCAGTCTGAAAATTTAGACTTTTGCCCCCCCCACTATTTTTGGTCTGGCCCCGCCGCTGGGGTGTCCCAAAAAAGTTATGCCCCATTTGTGCGGTTACCGTGGAGGAGCTTTAACTTCTATTGTCCCGTNAGTTGCATGAATATACTTCAACTTAGAGTTTGAGACCTTGCTCTAGCCAATCGGACAAGTGGTTCATGATTTATGGTGCAAGAAAGTAAAACAAGTGAAAACTTCAAAAAAGCACTTTCTTTCTTCTCCAAAAATGCCAAAATAAAGTAAATACTGCAAGCAAGGGTTCTAGAGCAGTATTAGAATTGTTTTTACGGTTGATTAGGGGTTAATTGTATTTTTTACTAATAACGCAACATCATTAACCCATTGCAAAATGCATACAAAATTCAAATAAAATGCTATAACTTTCTCTTGCAATATTTACTTGATCTTGACATTTTTGGAGAACAAAGAAAGTGCTGTTTTGAAGTTTTCACTTGTTCGACTTTCTTGCGCCATAAATCAGGAACCACTTGTGCGATTGGCTAAAAAAAGTTCTCAAACTCTAAGTTGAAATATATCCAATGCAACTACATATATCAACAACGGGATAATAGAAGTTACAGCTCCTCCACAGTAACCACACAAATGGGGCACAACTTTTTGGGACACCCTGTAGTCATTTTGATAGTGATAGCGGATGGCCTATATAAAACCCAGATGAACAAGCGGTTCGAAATTCATATTTTCAATGCTTGACGAAGCAAAAACAAACTGGGTATAAAGATTAAAGTTTCTTTTAGCCATAAAGTGGAGAAATTTTCACTGCAACTCGTTAAAATACTGTACAGTGATTGCTACGACAGAATACCAAAGCAGTTCGGAATTAATTAATCTAGTTTTTGTGTATGTAAAATCATGAATCTTAGTTTGAGCGCTGAAGGGAGTACCAGTTAAGACAGTATAGCAGTGGCGATAACTCGGACCAAAATCATAAACTTAGCAAGTCATGAGAGATTTAACAAACAACTAAAATGCGAGCTCTTTCAAGAGGAAAGCCCCTGTTAAACCACGGGCAATAATGTACCGTTTTTGTATATCGTAAAGCCGCTAATTATTTTGTTATGAATTCTGTATTGCTCTTAAGATATTGATTTCAGTGCGCCTAAAAAATTATACTTAAAAAAAATATAAAAAATGCCTAGCATTGAAAAAGCCTACTTAAGGGTGCACACAAAAAATTTAGCTCAATTAGGTACAGGAAACCGAAGCATATCTGTGGTGGAAGCGCTAATCACGATGGCAGTGAACAAGACGCCACAGAAACAAAAAACCAACAAACAGCCATCGTAGAAAGTTTATTCAAATCTTCCACCATCTAGCTGCACCACATACCAAGTCTTCTTTGGCAGATAAGGCAATCCTCAACAGTTTTCGGCACTGTCTGGGGCTCTGGCTACGTGGCTAGGTCATTACGAATGTAAGCAAAAAGAGCGGGAAAATTCATTGAAATTTAATCATGTGACCCATCCTTGTTCGCCTGTAATGAATTAATCATATCATGATATAGACTTACGACGCAATTCCTTGTATTGGTTCAATATTTGTAATCTGATTTTCTAACCATCCAATTCAATGAGTGATACTGAGACTTATGTAATGAGTCTAATCATGATATAGAATCAAACAACATTTACAACGGTGCCACCACTATAGGGATGTCAGAGTTTAGCATTGTTTATTTTGTCTGAGCGTTGAAAATCTTATTCGACTCGATAGATCGGCTATGACATATAAGATTATGAACAAATTAAGCCCCGAAAGCCTATGGGATAAATTTCAGCAAAGACCCTCGCAGTCAAACTATGCAACAAGGCATTGTAGAGATCTTCTAATTCCTAGACTAAATGCAGAACATGCGAAAAAGAGTTATTACTATTCTGCTATGAAAGTTTGAAACGATATTTCAATTGATATTAGAGAACTCCCGACTATTGGTCGCTTTAAAAAAGAACTAAAGGAGTACTTGAAGAGCTGACTGAAAACGTCAATTTAAAAACACATCGAGAAGAACATCATCTTAGGTTATTTCATTCGATTCTTACTTTATATTTACCCAATGTAATTATTCTTAATNAGCGCGAGGCTATATTTATACGTACAAGGAGACAAACAACAAACTAAAAGTGCATGATAATAATTCCTACGTGAAAAGTAAATGAAGAGGCACGCCCCAAGGACAATACCTAAAAAAGCCATTGAAAAAGCCTACTTAAAGGTGCTCACAAAAAATTTAGCTCAATTAGGTACAGGAAACCGAAGCATATCTGTGGTGGAAGCGCTAATCACGATGGCAGTGAACAAGACGCAACAGAAACAAAAAACTAACAAACAGCCATCGTAGAAAGTTTATTCAAATCTTCCACCATCTAGCTGCACCACATACCAAGTCTTCTTTGGCAGATAAGGCAATCCTCGACAGTTTTCTGCACTGTCTGGGGCTCTGGCTACGTGGCTAGGCCATTACGAACATAAGCAAAAAGTGCGGGAAAATTCATTGAAATTTAACCATGTGACCCATCCTTGTTCGCCTGTAATGAATTAATCATATCATGATATAGACTTACGACGCAATTCCTTGTATTGGTTCAATATTTTTAATCTGATTTTCTAACCATCCAATTCAATGAGTGATACTGAGACTTATTTAATGAGTCTAATCATGATATAGAATCAAACAACATTTACAACGGTGCCACCACTATAGGGATGTCAGAGTTTAGCATTGTTTATTTTGTCTGAGCGTTGAAAATCTTATTCGATTCGATAGATCGGCTATGACATATAAGATTATGAACAAATTAAGCCCCGAAAGCCTATGGGATAAATTTCAGCAAAGATCCTCGCAGTCAAACTATGCAACAAGGCATTGTAGAGATCTTCTAATTCCTAGACTAAATACTGAACATGCGAAAAAGAGTTATTACTATTCTGCTATGCAAGTTTGAAACGATATTTCAATTGATATTAGAGAACTCCCGACTATTGGTCGCTTTAAAAAACTTGAAGAGCTGACTGAAAACGTCAATTTAAAAACACATCGAGAAGAACATCATCTTAGGTTATTTCATTCGATTCTTACTTTATATTTACCCAATGTAATCANCCCCGAAAGCCTATGGGATAAATTTCAGCAAAGATCCTCGCAGTCAAACTATGCAACAAGGCATTGTAGAGATCTTCTAATTCCTAGACTAAATACTGAACATGCGAAAAAGAGTTATTACTATTCTGCTATGCAAGTTTGAAACGATATTTCAATTGATATTAGAGAACTCCCGACTATTGGTCGCTTTAAAAAACTTGAAGAGCTGACTGAAAACGTCAATTTAAAAACACATCGAGAAGAACATCATCTTAGGTTATTTCATTCGATTCTTACTTTATATTTACCCAATGTAATCATTCTTAAGAAGTATTTATTCTACTTGATATTGTAGCTGAAGGGTTGTATCGTGTATAAACAAGTATATATCATATCATATATCATATCACATCTGTTATAATTCCTAGCTGCCGGCCGATGCTTTGGGGAGCTAGCAGTTCTAAGCGACGATGGCGAGCGTAACGCATCCGTCATCACAGACGAACCGACAGTTCTCGTATGCTTCAAACGAGAAACGTTCTTGCAATTCGTTCACAAGAAATTTGCAAATGAACTTCTACGAAAATCTGGTTTCGTTCACACGAACCCTCTCTTCAAAAAATGGCCTTCAGCTTACAAAAATCTTCTAACAGAGTGTTTGCAAATGAAGACTGTACCATTTGGAGAGAAGATCGTGGAACAAGGAGCAAACGTAACGTCGATATATTTCGTGATAGCGGGACAGACGAAAGTCAGCGTTAACACTCACATGCATTTACAGCAATACAAAAGAGTTCGATCAAGATGGTTCGACGAATATTTAGCTTCGTTTTACGGCAAGGAAATAGACGAAAATGATGATACGTTCAAGTTTCCTATTTTGCAAAGAAGAAAACAGAGATTGCAAGACGGATTTTTCGCAAATGAAATGAGAGAAAGGCCGGAGTTGGATCTATGCGTACTAACAGCAAATACTGGACTAATAGGTAAGAATATCATGTGTGATTTACTGCTGGATTGAAACCTTTAGGGCCTGTTTATATGAGGAAAAACATCTCACCTGCCAGATCCGAGGCTGACAGGCGATATTCCACCTTCCCATATAGAATCCATTCTATTCTTTAATTCGCGCTTATATGACGAACGCAACACCACCACCGGCATAGTGAGATCCCATCTCACAAGAGGTGGAATCTCACCTAAGCGAGGTGGAATTTTTCCAAATAAACGAAACACCGCTTTGAAATGGCGTGTCAATCAAAGGCAACTGATTCTATTGTTGCAAAATCTGCCCAAGGACAAGGTTATCTTCGTGAAGTGTATTATTGGTTTAAGAGTACAAAGAGAAAAGTACAAAAGGAGCGACGGGTCATAGTAGAAAATAGAGTAGAAAGGAAGAGTTTACTCCGAAAATGGCGGATTAACTACTCTTCGGCCCCAAACCCCTACATACATAGTTGCTCCAAACAGTAAGTAATACTCAAAGAAAATAGACGGGATTTGGCAGCTCTTGGGGTCGTCTCTAGCCCGAATTATATATAAGCAATCGTATTTTATTGTGATCCCTTGGGTTAGCATGAGAGGTACCTTTAGTCTTGCAATGAAGTACCCAGGGTATCAATGACCCCGGCTGTTTTGTTTAATTCAATCCTTGGCCCCCCCACCGCAGGTACTTGTGAGGCCAGCTGCAGGGGTTAGCTGCCCTCAGGTCCTCTGTTGTCCTGTAGTGAAGGCACCAAACTATGCCTCTATAATAAATATTGCTTTAACGGTGGCGACTCATAATGAGCCACACTGACTACCAATAATATAGAAATAGGCCTAAACTAGGAGATAAGATTATAGATCGGGCCTAAGGATTGCTAAAGTAAATTTCGCCACCAGATTTGGTGGCCTAACCGACTGACCAGACCAAGAAAGCGATAGAGGCGTGCTTTTATTTGAACGACGGGGTCAAAGGCGCTAGAAAAAGAAAGTACTAATATAAGTGACATCAGGGGCCAGAATGATCCGTGGAGAAAGGGGGGTCAAATAAAATATACAAGAGGGTGGGAGGGAGGAGAAAAACGTTTACGACTGACTATGTGCAAGAACGTAAACGAATGACTGGCGAACGGAAATAGTGGGAAATATATCATGACACGCCTCTGGTTACTTGAATCGTAATAGAGGACTGAGAATGACATGCGTCTAGGGTCTTGAAGCGGTCTTCTAAGATTCTTTACCATATGAAATTCATTAAATTTGACTCCCTTGTATTCCTGTGTCTGTGTGCGCCATTGCAGAAGAAAGGTTTTAAGACAGCCACGACCACTTTGAACACAGGAATACAAGGGAGTCAAATCCAAATGACCAAACCGAACACGTTTAGGTCAAACTTTGTTGGGATGTTGTTTCAAGACAATCAGGGACAAAGATAAGAAAACAATAATAAATTCAATCGCAACAACGAAATAAGTATCCTAAAGGCCCATTTTCACTTCATTCGCAAAACGCATGCGAATTGTGAATTTTGCGAATTGTGAATTCCGAATGGATGCGAAATTAATATACTGTACACTTCAAAGTTGTTCGCACCAATTCCAATTGTTTATTCAGCTAATAAAATCTATCTATTTTTGATAGCGCTTGTCCCCGTTGTCTCTTTGTTTTGCAAAGTTGTTTTATTATTATTTATTATCAATTTATTTAACGTTGGATTGCTGTAACAGAATAGCTAAATTATATAGCTAATTAATGTCCATCAGAAAAATCCGATTTTCTAATTGGTTGCCTTCAATCCAGGACAATCGTTCCCATGCGAACGTTCGCAAGAAATCAAACATTTCATTTTCATTTTTTCATTTTATCACAGGTTACAGCGTATGGTTGTAGAATTCACATAAATAACTGTTATATACAACCTTCGTTCTCTTTCTTGTCGTTTCTCTCTCTGTTATGATGCTCCTCGTGTCTCCCACTCGCTCCACCAATTGGGTCGACTGATGGGCCTAGTATTTTGGTGGAGCGAGTGGGAGACACGAAGAGCATCATAACAGAGAGAGAAACGACAAGAAAGAGAACGAAAGTTGTATATAACAGTTATTTATGTGAATTCTACAACCATACGCTGTAACCTGTGATTTTATCAATATTTATGCACGAGACTCCTTTCTGCTTGGAAAATTAACAAATTACCAACCTATTTACAATATTTGTTCAAGTAGAAAAAAGTACTGCTCTACCAAAAGGTCGTGTTTGAGTCCTGCACATTCAAAGATTCAAAAGATGCTCTCTAAAACCTGTTTTAAAACATTGCGAACAGGTAGGTGTTCGCATGCGAATTTCCAACAAAAGATCGCATGCGATTTGTGAATTGCGCATGAAGTGGAAATGGGCCTTAACACACTTGGTCAAAAGTGGTCGGATTTTTCTGATGGACATTTTGGTGCTAGACTCATTGCATAAGTCTCAGTATTCATATTTTCATATTTTTTCATATTTAATTCTTTTAAGGAGGGTTGCCCTTCAGCAGAAGCTGGTTTTCAAGGGGCCCTCCGATAAAAACGTTAATTACAATCTAAACAAAAGTAAATTAAAAAGTTATTAATCAAATTAAACTANATCACAGGTTACAGCGTATGGTTGTAGAATTCACATAAATAACTGTTATATACAACCTTCGTTCTCTTTCTTGTCGTTTCTCTCTCTGTTATGATGCTCCTCGTGTCTCCCACTCGCTCCACCAATTGGGTCGACTGATGGGCCTAGTATTTTGGTGGAGCGAGTGGGAGACACGAAGAGCATCATAACAGAGAGAGAAACGACAAGAAAGAGAACGAAAGTTGTATATAACAGTTATTTATGTGAATTCTACAACCATACGCTGTAACCTGTGATTTTATCAATATTTATGCACGAGACTCCTTTCTGCTTGGAAAATTAACAAATTACCAACCTATTTACAATATTTGTTCAAGTAGAAAAAAGTACTGCTCTACCAAAAGGTCGTGTTTGAGTCCTGCACATTCAAAGATTCAAAAGATGCTCTCTAAAACCTGTTTTAAAACATTGCGAACAGGTAGGTGTTCGCATGCGAATTTCCAACAAAAGATCGCATGCGATTTGTGAATTGCGCATGAAGTGGAAATGGGCCTTAACACACTTGGTCAAAAGTGGTCGGATTTTTCTGATGGACATTTTGGTGCTAGACTCATTGCATAAGTCTCAGTATTCATATTTTCATATTTTTTCATATTTAATTCTTTTAAGGAGGGTTGCCCTTCAGCAGAAGCTGGTTTTCAAGGGGCCCTCCGATAAAAACGTTAATTACAATCTAAACAAAAGTAAATTAAAAAGTTATTAATCAAATTAAACTATAAAACCCTATTTACAATATTCGAAACAAATGTACAATGATATTAACGAAAATTTAAAATCAAAAGAAAGAAACCTCGTTTTAAATAGTTTTCTTAAAACTAGTATCGCTCATTGAATTGGATGGTTATCGAAAATAAAAAAATCAGATTAAAAGTATTGAACGAATACAAGGAATCACGTCGTAAGTCTATTTTGGTGCATGAATTAAAATGACAATTTCAATTATTAGGTGATATAGAAGCTGTTTATGACTTGCCGACATATTCAACGTCATATCATTGCCTTGAAATGGTCACAGCATACGAACTCGACATTGCAAGTTTTATCCGACTCATCATAAAGAAAAATCCGGATACGTTTGAAAACATGCGTAAATTTGCAGAGGCTAAAATCAAGTTTCGCAACTCGGTCATTCAAGGCGGAATACCTTTATACATATCACTTCTTGAAGCAAGCAGAAGAGAATTACAAGAAAAAATGGGAACAACAAAACTACTTTCCAGATTGATTGGGATGCAGAATAAGAAAGACGAAAAGCGAACAGGAACGAGGGGTACGGCACGAGGTGGAGGTGATCAACAAGAGAAAACCGACGAAAGAAGACAAAGTATTGCAAGGATGCAAAAGGTAGAGTACACATTAAATATACCGCTTCGACGAATGGCAACCATCGCGGACATTTTTGCAGATCTCATCATACGAAATTGTTAACTCAAAATTTGGATTCAAAACTCAAAATATAAGTTGTCATGTTCCTAGTTTTTGTTATCTTGAATTTACGATGGTATAAAGTTTCAAATTTTATAATGGATTTGACCATAAAATTTTACCCCCTCCCCAACTTTTTTATGGTCAAATCCCTTATATCATCATCGTAAAATTTAAATATATATATATATATATATATATATATATATATTATAACAAGGACTATAAACATGGGACCTTGCAGCTTGACTCAAACTGGAGATGGGTTTATTACGGCCTGTTCATATGGAGGCGAGCCACCCACCTACCGAGATCTCACCAGTGCTGAAGTGAGTCCTCGCTAAGCAGGCCAGCCCACCTGCTAATATGAACCGTCACCAAATTTTGTGTTGGAGTTAGGGGTAAGGTAAAATCCCGGCAAAGAGCTCCAGCCCGGTAAGCGGGCCGGCTCGCCTCCATATGAACAGGCTCTTAGAGGGGGCTTAAATATCAAGAGAATCACGAGCATTTGAAAATGATTCATTTAAAAATGTCCCCAAACATGTCCATTATCTCAAAGGGCTGTACAAGATTTTAGTAAAAAAAGGACACGTGTCATATAGTTTCTTCAGCCTGCAGTGGGCTATCGTGTGTGTTTAGGCTAAACACTTCTGAACTTGTGGCTCGGAATCCAGTTGTATCTCCAAAATCGTTTATGGTATGAAAAATCTGATTGCACTGGTTAATTTTACAGAGATCAAACCTATCGAAAATATCTTCATTTTCAATATGTCTGCTGCTATTTGCCTCTGGGGGGGACATAACATGTTGAGGGTACGGGTATGTTTGGGTATGTATGTATGTATGCCCATATGGGTTGGGTTTCGGTCCAAAATTCTCTAAACAAGGGTAATTTTTCGGCAGATTTTCCTTAAACATGAGTCGTTTTGGCTGAAATCGGCAAAAATAGGTTAAAATGGGTAGTTTCCCACCGATATTCATCACAAAAGTGGATACGAAGGCAAATTTTGGCAATTAGAAGTGGGTAGCTTTCTGAAAACTGTGCGGCAGACCCCGTCCATCCACAAGTCGTGTAGCCCCCCCCCCCGGATTTGCCTGCATTAGGTAGAGAACATCATGGTATTTTTTAGTTTAATTTATGCAGCCGCTTTAAATTACAGATGAAGTCAAAACCAGTAACGAGAGAAGCAACTATGCGAACAGTAACGAGAGAAACAACTTTTCGAGGAGCATCGACAGAAGACGAACAACGAAACACACTCAAACATCGGGAAGAGAAGAGACGTGGGCAAACCATGATACCGAGGGAAGCCACCGTGCTTCCACCTGTCAAGGACGCATTGCCAAGTGCTGGAGAGAAAGGAAATGCCCAGACGCCTATAAGTAAAGACGGAAGACAGGTGGAAATCGAGAAAAGCAAAGCTTCAAAAGCTTCAACAATGGCCAAGTTTAAGGAAGCAAGAAAGGCGGCCGCAAATTTGGGTAACAGGTAAGCAATTTAAGGCGTGTTTTCACCTGAGAAAAACAACTTCTGTGTGAAACAAATATAAAAAGATGAAAGGAATTCCACTTTCAGAGAAAAGTTTTGTTCGCTGGAGAAATCTATCATCTGATGTGGGCATGCTCCGGTATCAATTCAAACGAAATGTTGTCTCTTTTCGCTCAAAGAGAGGGGCTTTGGGGTTTCACTAGTTTCGGTTCGGCTGAAATTAGCCAACGGGTTTCGAGCTTTATGTTTTAAACGTGCAGGTATACGAGTTTGGGATGTTTCACGGGTTCCAAATTCAAACTATTAATTTTTCGCTAGGATTTCGAGTATTTTATTCAAAAATCTGCAGGTTTTCGGGTTCTCGAAGTCATATGGTTTTTGTGTAGTTTTTTTTAGATAAAGTAACTGGTGTTTGGATGCTTAAAAAAACGAGGAGAAGTCGCTGCAAGCAACAACTTTGAAATAATCGAGAAATACTTGTGAAAACTCAAAATTTTGGTTTTAACAGTGAAATTTCGGGTTTTGGGTGTTCTCGCTTCCGTGATTGCTGGTTTTGGTACCCTAAGGCCCCCCCCCTCCTCAAAACTTTTTCAGTGAGCATGCGTCTTTATTGATTAATTAAAGACTCTGCGCTAACCAACAGCCTCTGTGCAGTGAAGCTATACCACAATGCAGTTTGTTCAATCCCATCTTGCAATTCTATAACGTCCACTTGTTTACAAAAATATTTCGAGTTTTGCAATTCTAGAACGTTTTCACCTTGTGAACTAATTTTAGAATGCCTATACGATATATGGAATCTTATTCAATGCCGAGTTTCCTGTCAGCTATATGCATGAGAACAGTTCACTACATCAAGTTTGGAACTGAATAGAGCTTTTAACATTGACAAAGCCATATAGTCCGATATTAGATATGTCCCTTTCTCCAATTTTTCAAAGGGGCCATTGCAACCTACATACCTTGCACATGCCATCCATTTTTGTCGGAAAAATTATTTTGTTTATTCTGCTTTGCAAAGAATGCAAAGGCTGCTGGTTAGCGCAGAGTCTTTAACTGAAAGCGAAAAGCCCTACCTGCCTTCCCAAAAAATCTTTGAGCAAATTTGCTATCAAGGACACACAAAATGTTGATCAAATTAATCTGAAATGTGGTTCATAGCATCAATCGATGGTGTTTTCTATATATTCCATTAACATTTTCAATGATCTTAAAAGACTCTTGCTCAACCAGCAGCCTTTGCGCGTAGATTCCTAGTGAGGCAGCCATTTTCATAGACCACGAAAATGTTCAATTTCATAAAACAGAGCATGCAATGAACTATGGTTGGATAAGAGCCTTTAATCCAACTAACCAGTTTTAAGAATTAGGTGTAGAGTCAATTCAAGTATATTTCTATTAAGGACATTAGAAGGGTTTTTATCACTATAACGGGTGAATCAAAAAATGTTTAGATGTTTGAAAGGCTGTAGCTCTCAAGCCATTTATCAGATTTCCTATAAACAGATAATACTTTTTTTTTTTTTTCTCTATATTGCTACCTAGCATCCGAAGGTAGTTTTAGGACACTGAGAAGCTAAGCTTATCGAGCAATGTCCTGGTCCTTCCTCTCGATGTGACCACACCTCGCGATTCCTTTAGCCTGGAATTGCAGAGAGTTAGCGACTCTCCTCACTCTACGTAGCAGGTTCGACAGGGCAGGGACTCGAACCACCAACCCTCAGGTTGGTAGTTAAGCGCGCTACCGTTGAGCCATCCCCGCTTATAATACTTGTGTAGCTAACATATGAACTTAGATAAGAAAATTTAGTTTGCCAGAATCGTTCATATTGATCTCAAATTACAAGCAATTTTATAAAATTGCTTCATCTCAATATCCTTCAGAACAGGCCCAAAATCCTTGCTCAAATTCCTGGCAATCCAGCCTCACATGATAATAGGAAATAAAAAAACAAGGTCGAATGACGGTTCCAAGTGCATACGACTATGCAGCCTCTTTATGTACCTAGTAACTGTTTAACTGTTTGAATGACNGAAAATGTTCAATTTCATAAAACAGAGCATGCAATGGACTATGGTTGGATAAGAGCCTTTAATCCAACTAACCAGTTTTGAGAATTAGGTGTAGAGTCAATTCAAGTATATTTCTATTAAGGACATTAGAAGGATTTTTATCACTATAACGGGCAGTGGCGTGGCCAGGGGGGGTATGAGGGGGCAAATGCCCCCCCACTTCCAATATTTCGGCTAAAATTGTAATTGAAAAATGCAATAAAAATGTCTGGGTATACCTTTTTACCCTCCCAGTCTAAAATTTTTAGACTCTTGCCCCCCCCCACTATTTTTGGTCTGGCCCCGCCGCTGATAACGGGTGAATCAAAAAATGTTTAGATGTTTGAAAGGCTGTAGCTCTCAAGCCATTTATCAGATTTCCTATAAACAGATAATACTTGTGTAGCTAACATATGAACTTAGATAAGAAAATTTAGTTTGCCAGAATCGTTCATATTGATCTCAAATTACAAGCAATTTTATAAAATTGCTTCATCTCAATATCCTTCAGAACAGGCCCAAAATCCTTGCTCAAATTCCTGGCAATCCAGCCTCACATGATAATAGGAAATAAAAAAACAAGGTCGAATGACGGTTCCAAGTGCATACGACTATGCAGCCTCTTTATGTACCTAGTAACTGTTTAACTGTTTGAATGACAAGATAGACCAATAGAATTTGATTATGATAGCCACAGAGCTAAATTGCTGGCAAATTTTATCAAGGATTCTTGGCCTGTCTTGAAGGATTTTGAGATGAAGCATTCTTGCAAAATCGTTGGTAAATTAAGACTGATACGAATAATTTTGACAAACTAAATTTTCTTATCTAAGTTGATATGTTAGCTAAACGAGCATTATGAGTTTATAGAAATCTGATGAATGTTTTGAACGCTGCAGGCTTTCAAACGTCTATACTTTTTCTTGGCAAAATACAAAATCGAAAAAAGTTAGCGAATATAATTTGGGATTTTGGTTCGAGATCAAATGATCAATCTTCAAATCAAATCGAATCATTATACGATTTATCGTGGCTTGTGACAAGTTGGTGCTTTTTTGGCACAGCAGGTAGCCTATTTTGAAACTACGTCAATAGAAAAGAATATGCATCATATTTAAAAAAGATTGCACAAAAATGGTTAACATATCTTTCCTTTTATGTGATGGCTTAAAAGGAACTTCAAGTACTTTGCTATAATTGTTTATTAGCAATATTTGATATATTGATCATTTTAAAAATTACAGCGTTTTTCTTCTAAATTCACAACAAGCTTTGAAAAATATGAAAATCATCGCAAATCCAAAATCAATGGGGGAAAAACAGCACAACCTTAAAAAAACAATAGTTTATGAAGGTTTATAACATAGAGTTAAACAGAAATCTGTGGCTTTTCTGGTCTACGGTTTAGCAATTTGATGACGTCGCAACCTCAAAACTGTTTTAACCATAGAAAACAGCTGTAATTCTGAAAGTTATCAAGATATCAAAGATTGCCAATACTGAATTATAGCAAAGTGCTTGGAGTTCCTTTCAAGCCATTAAACCAAACGAAAGATGCATCAACCATTCGTGCTAGACTCATGAATCATGGTTTAAGTCCCTTTACTTTCGCTAATTGAATTGATGTTATTGTTGTCGCTTCAGTGAGGAACTTATTTCCAAACTCTTCTGAAAACGGCAAAAATTTCCTGCGAGGCCAACTTTTGACCCCGACCAATCAGAATGCAAGATTTGAGTCTACATTTGTGCAATCTTTATGAAAGATTTGAAGCCTGTGCTGTGTTCAATAGAAGTAGAACAGAGGATTACGCTAAAGATGGCGGCGAGGAACTTTTTACCAAGATGCAGTGCATTCTAATTACGAATCTTTTACGACTCGATAGGAATTCGACTAAAGAACGCAATGCATCTTGGTAAAACGTTCCTTACCGCCATCTTTAGGGTGATCATATATTGCATCTTACATGTGTTAACTCTATCTTCTCTGGGTCTCTGGTGTTATCTTGGCAGGCATGTTTGTGTGATGTTTATAGTTGATCAAGTTTCACAGCAATTATTTGCCAAACTTTTCTGTTTCAGCCTGAATAATTCAGACAAGATACGTGCTAGTCACATAGGGAACAAATATAAAAAGGTATATGTTTTTCATTCTAGGCTAGTCTGCACTTTAGCGGACCAGCCTCAATATCGGCAAGTAATGTGTCATGGGGTAAGGGTTACGGTTAAGAAAGGGGTTTTTTAGGGTAAGTTAGGGTTAGTTAGGGTTAGGTAGGGTTAGTTAGGGTAAGTTAGGGTTAGTTAGGGTAACGTAGGGTACTTGGTCAAAGACATTTCCGAGAGATATGTCATAAAGCTGGTCCGCTAAAGTGCAGTCGTCCCTCATTCTAAAATAAAATTATTGACTGATTGATTGATTTGCCTAAAGTCTGTCTCACATTAGATATAACTTGAAGATGTTCGCGAAAAAAACAATTGAAGTGTTTTGCATGAGTNCTCAATATCGGCAAGTAATGTGTCAGGGGATAAGGGTTACGGTTAAGAAAGGGGTTTTTTAGGGTAAGTTAGGGTTAGTTAGGGTTAGGTAGGGTTAGTTAGGGTAAGTTAGGGTTAGTTAGGGTAACGTAGGGTACTTGGTCAAAGACATTTCCGAGAGATATGTCATAAAGCTGGTCCGCTAAAGTGCAGTCGTCCCTCATTCTAAAATAAAATTATTGACTGATTGATTGATTAGTTGCCTAAATACTGTCTCACATTAGATATAACTTGAAGATGTTCGCGAAAAAAAAACAATTGAAGTGTTTTGCATGAGTAATTTTGCGTTATCGCAAATCTCATTTGACATTTAATTTGAGATAGACTTTAAAGCAAATGGTTTCTTGACGATAATGATAGCAAATTTTAAATTTTGACTGAAAGCCGCTTTCCTTGACACCGCCGAGTCGTATATATTCACTTACGAAGTTTTTCTGGTAGACTGTCAGAAGGCTTTTAGAACCAAAGGTGACTTGATTCGGTCTATAATGCTGTAAATCATTTGGGTTTCGTGACGAGGATCTTCTGTAGCACCTTTAGCATTGGTTTGCATTGGTATACCTTGCAACTTAAGCTGACAACAGTTGTGTGTCTCTTAGAAATTCGGGTTATGACCTAAGAGTCCCTTTTCTAAGAACGACGATAGGACAGAGATGCTTATCTTACCAGGGTGCGAAACAGTGGAATGGTTTTTCAAAAGAGGCTAAAAATACATCATCTGCAAAGAATTTCATGAAAGCCATACAATGATCATCTGTCAATGAAGAAATTTTGATCTTTCCGTTTGCTTTTCCTTTTCTTTACGTTATTAATTATTTTATATAAGGTATTCTCGAAATTGTAATTATTTTTAAATTTAGTTTGATTTTGTAATAAAAATTTAATTTGCATTTTTGTATATTTAGCATGGCCTCTTGTAAATCAGTCAATTGACTGAGGAGCCACCATGGGTAAAAAAGATATAAAATTAAAATGAAATGTCAAGGATAAAATCACGACGTANGATTACGCTAAAGATGGCGGCGAGGAACTTTTTACCAAGATGCAGTGCATTCTAATTACGAATCTTTTACGACTCGATAGGAATTCGACTAAAGAACGCAATGCATCTTGGTAAAACGTTCCTTACCGCCATCTTTAGGGTGATCATATATTGCATCTTACATGTGTTAACTCTATCTTCTCTGGGTCTCTGGTGTTATCTTGGCAGGCATGTTTGTGTGATGTTTATAGTTGATCAAGTTTCACAGCAATTATTTGCCAAACTTTTCTGTTTCAGCCTGAATAATTCAGACAAGATACGTGCTAGTCACATAGGGAACAAATATAAAAAGGTATATGTTTTTCATTCTAGGCTAGTCTGCACTTTAGCGGACCAGCCTCAATATCGGCAAGTAATGTGTCATGGGGTAAGGGTTACGGTTAAGAAAGGGGTTTTTTAGGGTAAGTTAGGGTTAGTTAGGGTTAGGTAGGGTTAGTTAGGGTAAGTTAGGGTTAGTTAGGGTAACGTAGGGTACTTGGTCAAAGACATTTCCGAGAGATATGTCATAAAGCTGGTCCGCTAAAGTGCAGTCGTCCCTCATTCTAAAATAAAATTATTGACTGATTGATTGATTTGCCTAAAGTCTGTCTCACATTAGATATAACTTGAAGATGTTCGCGAAAAAAACAATTGAAGTGTTTTGCATGAGTAATTTTGCGTTATCGCAAATCTCATTTGACATTTAATTTGAGATAGACTTTAAAGCAAATGGTTTCTTGACGATAATGATAGCAAATTTTAAATTTTGACTGAAAGCCGCTTTCCTTGACACCGCCGAGTCGTATATGTTTTTCTGGTAGACTGTCAGAAGGCTTTTAGAACCAAAGGTGACTTGATTCGGTCTATAATGCTGTAAATCATTTGGGTTTCGTGACGAGGATCTTCTGTAGCACCTTTAGCATTGGTTTGCATTGGTATATCTTGCAACTTAAGCTGACAACAGTTGTGTGTCTCTTAGAAATTCGGGTTATGACCTAAGAGTCCCTTTTCTAAGAACGACGACAGGACAGAGATGCTTCTCTTACTAGGGTGCGAAACAGTGGAATGGTTTTTCAAAAGAGGCTAAAAATACATCACCTGCAAAGAATTTCATGAAAGCCATACAATGATCATCTGTCAATGAAGAAATTTTGATCTTTCCGTTTGCTTTTCCTTTTCTTTACGTTGTTAATTATATTTTTATATAAGGTATTCTCGAAATTGTAATTATTTTTAAATTTAGTTTGATTTTGTAATAAAAATTTAATTTGCATTTTTGTATATTTAGCATGGCCTCTTGTAAATCAGTCAATCGACTGAGGAGCTACCATGGGTAAAAAAGATAAAATTAAAATGAAATATCAAGGACAAAATAAGTTGAATACTCTACACGAAGTACAGTAGAGCTTCATCAAGGACATCAGACACCAATTTAAGTGCTAATGTGGGTAGCATCTAAAAGCAGGTAGCATCTAAAAGCATGAATGCCCACAAATTCAAAAACAAATTCAAGGCTTTGCAATATATCTGAAATGAATTTGGTCCTTGACACAAATACACATAAATTTTGATGATTGGCAGAAAAATCGAAATCTTGATGATTTTTCAAAATGTGCAAGTTTTTTTTACTCACCCGACCCTGTACATAAAACATCCTTACAATCTCCTTCCCATTCTTCTTTCTACAGAAACCAAGCTCGCTGGATAACTACGTTACTCTTAAAAAGCACATGCAGTGCATGACAAGAGTAAATACTGGTAGGTCGGCATGGACAGGGTGAAAAATGTATTCGTTATTTGAAGAGAACTTTACTTATTAGACATTTAAAACAAATCAATAAAGAGGCTGAGAGTAAGATTGGTTTAGACAGATCAGATGTGTAATTGTCACTCACATGTAAATAAAGCACCGCATGTATGTAATTACAAGAGAACTCTACTTATTAGACATTCAAAACAAATACATATCAGATGTGTAATTGTCACTCACATGTAAATAAAGCACCACAGGTATGTAATTACAAGAGAACTTTACTTATTAGACATTCAAAACAAATACAGATCAGATGTGTATTGTCACTCGCATGTAAATAAGCATCACATGTATGTACAGTTTGGTAATCATGTAGAGAGATATTTTCAGCAATTCTAACGCATTGCAGATAAGCATATGCAAGTTGTATTTACCTGAGCTACTTCTTCTTAAATGAAAGATAAACTTGTTAAATAATTGAATAGAAAAAGAAAGATAAATATCGTTTGAGTTTATAACTGTTCAAAGGTTTGAGCAATGGGACTTGGGGGGGAGCTTGACTTAATTGCGGATAGGGAGGGATGTGCCACCCAAGAAATAAGACTGACCCATAGCTATAATACCAAATTTTATGAAAATCCATACCATTAATTATATATATGTGCCAAATTTCCAAAAATTTATATCCATATTTACCAAATTCCCTGAAAATGTACCGGGTGACCCAAAAAAGTGCCCTGAAAGGATCTGATACACAAAATAGAGCAATCAACCGAAACCACAGATTCAAACTTTGCTTTGTAGATAAATGGCTAGGCTACATCCCTACTACTTTTTGCGATTTTTATCGACATTGCAAACTAGTGAAAATAAGGATTTCGTGAAACCAGGCAGATTTAAAACTTGTCAAAATTCATTTGCGTGCTTTGGAGCCTCTATGGAAATATTGGTTCTACTCCGTATCCTCTTCTCAATGCAACATCAAGTTTAATTCTAAAAATTTGCATGGAAAGGCAGCTTGACAGAAAAAATCAACTCTCTTCAAGCCAACAACAGCTCAATAATTTATAATACCGGGTGCGCCAAAAAAAAACTATCCACGTTTGAAAAATCGTAGTACCTAGAGTACTAGATGGATTTGAATGAATTGAATTTTGGCTGATAGCTGAAAGACTGAAGTATTTTTGTGATTTTTCTCGTGTTTTTATCAGCAGAGAAAACATAGATAAATTCAACTTTACGAAAATTCGTTTGTTGCGAAATGGCTGAAAACAGGCCTAAAACACTCGATCAAATCGTACGAAATCTCCCGCATAGAACAAGATGCAAGAGCATTTAATCTCTCTCCCGCGTTATAGGAAATGAATTCTTAAAGAAATGCTAAAGATTTTCAATCCCATGGCAATACAAGTGCAGACGACATCCGATACCCGTGAAAAACTGTAATTTTGCATTGTTCGGTGTGAGAAATTTCTGTAAGATTTGATCAAGTGTTTTAGGCCCTTTTTCAGGCATTTTGCAAACACAGAATTTTCTTCAATTCGAATTTAGCTGTATTATCTGTACTTATAAAAATACGAGAAAAATCACAAAAATACTTCAGTCTTTCTGCTATCAACCAAACTTTGATTCGTTCAAATCCATCCAATACTCTAGGTACTACGATTTTTCAAACGTGGATAGTTTTTTTTGGCGCACCCGGTAGCTTTGCTGTTTAGAGGCAAAAATTGAAGATAATTAAAATGACAACAGAACATTGGCAAGGGAAGCCTACAAAAACATCAAAATCCACTCAATTAGATTCTACCAAAACACATAAAGTAAATGTAGCATTCTAATTTTTAACATCCTACTTCTATGCGGATAAATTAAATATATACTTAAGCTTTCAACAAATCACTCCTTTTGCACTAACTAGAAGATAGAATGCATTTAATCTCACATCATACGGTCTGCAGGGGTAAAATAGTAGGCTGGGCAAAATGGGTGGCTTTGATGGCAGGAAAATGATAGACTGTAAACTTATGAATTAAACCAACATTCGTAACGTTAACGAGGGTAATTCAAACATTTGTAGATAGAGAAAATCTGTGAATCATGATTTTTGCACAATTTATTGAAATTTTTCACCTCACCCTTTTCACCTCAGGCTTACTCCTTTTATCCCTGTATACCCTATCAATATTATCCCCCAAGCAGACATCAAAATTCAATTATACATGATTTAACAGTTCCGTAGCCAATAATCTCTAGTTTTCTTTCATATGCATAAACCGTTGCAAAAGCATTATCACTCTTATTACATTCCAACACAGCTGGAAAAACAAAATGTTCAATTCCATTTTTATCTTTGAAGTTCCCTGCATGATGAGTGTGCCCGCATAAACAAGCTTTCACGCATGAATGCTTCCATAAAATGTCAAGAGCCTCCTGGTAATTCCAGACTAAACAAAAGGGAATTGTACTCCTTGGATGAAAAGGCACATGGCTCAAAATTATAACTCTTTGTCCTGATTCATCTGAAATTGTCAGCTCATTATCAAGCCATTGTAACTGCTCCACACTCAATCCTCCATTGAACTTAACATAATGAGGTTCATTTAAACCCATGGGTGAATTCCAGTTTGCATTTGAATTTTTTTCAGTCATAATTTTTGTAGCAGTGTCAAACTCTGCATCACCATCTTCTCTTCCGCAAATACTGATGTCGTATGAATCTAATGCAATGAATTTGAAATTTTTGTGTGGTGAGAATGTAAAATAATAGTTGTGGCCACTGTTTGAATTTCTTTCAAATTTATGCAAGACGTTATTGATCAGAATATTGTCATTTGAAAAGTCACTTGAACGTGAATTTGGCAATTGGCCATCACTCCCAAAGCTGGTCATTTCTAGGCTCCTTAATCTTTCTTTAACAATTACCACCTTGCTATTCAATGAAGTTTGTTCAAGTTCCTTTCTTGAAAACAAATAAAACTCATGGTTTCCCCAAAGATGGCAAACATAACACTTGAGTTCTTTGCAGCAATCAATGACTGTGCTCAGAGTTTTCTCCCTGTCTTTCCTTGCAACATGATTTCCTTCTATGGCATCACCAAGTTGCAGCACAAAATGTGGTTCATCCTTCTTCATCCAATTTTGGACCGCCTGATGCAACAAGTTGACCGAATTGCGATAATATCTCATTGTTGTTCCTTCATAGTTGGTCATATCATCGACATCGGCATACTGCACATCGGAAATTACCCCGAATTTAAACAACAAGTCATCTCCAGGAGCAATATTTTGATTTTTTAGGCCCACTTTAGCTGTGGGATTACCAAAAGCCATTCTTGAGATTGTCTTCGACGTAAAACCTACTCCGTATGATCTAATTATTGAATTAAGCGTAACTGCGCCTATTTTCCTTGTAAATACACTTTGAAACAAGTAAATATTAGGCATAATAAATGAAAAACTATTGCAGATCTTACCTTCCGTCCAAAAACACTGCCGCCATTGCTCATATAGTCTGTTATGAAATTTTGTCTCAACTTCAGAACGAGTTTTAATGGTCAATCAGTGATCACTTTATCTAGTCAGTGTCAATCAGTGATTAGTGATACATTTTAGTGATTGAGTAGACATGTAGTAGTAATACAAAGAGAAACTCTTGATAAGAAGCTTAGACTTGCCCCAAAATCTATTTCGTACGCTACACACGCCATTGGTTCTTTACCTGTACAACGTCCATGCACGCGCCGAGATCATCAAATGCAATGAGCTATTTTTAGACCTGTGATCCCATAGGTTTAAAAATAGCCTATTGTATTTAATAATCAGACTCGCGGCCAAAGAAAGGAAAGCTAAAAGAAANATGAAACAATGTCGGTTAAGTTTGTCATTTACAGAATCCAATACCAGGCGAGTCAGAAAAATGTCTAAATGTTATTTTTTTATAAGAAACTGCTTATAAGAAACTCAACTCTCAGATCGCCAAACAATTTAAAAACTCCAGTACTGGGAAAATATAACTTAAGAAACTAGTTATTCTAATAAAGGAAATACTTAACATATTTTTACTTTACTTTTGCTTGTTTCCTATATTATATTACTCGGAAGGTACTTGAGTAATGTCTATATATTGGAAAAAACTTTTTTTTGAAATGTTCACGAGGGTACAGGTAGTGAACATGAAGATTGTTGTGGAACCTTTAAGAAACTCGTAAGAAACTCTGAGTACTCAAAGTCTGATAATCTTAAGAAATTTTCAGTACTGGCTCAAATTCTTGGTTTCTTATAAAAAAAGGGATTCCTATCAACTGATAATACTGTTTAGCTAACATGTCAATTTAGATATGAAAATCTAATTCGTCAAAATCGGTCGAATAGTTCCAATGTGATGAGCGACTTTAAGAAAATTTTTTATCACAAAATCTTTGAAAACAGATTGTAGAATAATGCTCAAGATTTTGCAACAAAAAAGTATTTATAGTTGACATGTGATGAATATCTTGCCCAGGTAAATAGCAGAGGTTAAGATTTTTACCCCTATCTAAATCAGATTAAGATTGGCTGTTATATTATCTGGTTTTTTCGAATCGGTTCCCTATAATTTGGTAAAACCTTAGTACTTTTTATAGGCTTTGCAAGGTGACAAAACCTGGACTAAATGATCTCAAATCTAAACTCTTTTGACAACAAGCATTTCGTCGTTTTTGCTTGGACAATCAAAGATTAAGTTACCTATATGGGCAAATTTCGATGCTATCGCAGCTGAAGGTTTGATCTCGAGAAACATCAGTTTGAAGGTTTTAAATAGTTTGAATCGATGTGTCCTTTAGTTCAATTTTTCAATTCAATTCAATTTCATTTGCAGAATACAACAGTAAGATACAATGTAATGTAATACAATGTAAGATACAAAATATGTATTCTACACGATCCAAGAGAAGCAGAGCTTATCTAGCCTGGGCCGTAAATCAAATTCTGTTTCAGTAGCGAGATAATGTTTCACATCCTTGGAGCGCACATCTCAAGATAACATTTCTTGCGGTAAGATTTGCTCAAAATTAATTCGCTTGATTGCACATCAGTCTACGTCAAGGAAATAAATGATAATGTCTTTCACTACAAAGAAACAATGCAACAAGCTATGAATTGGTCTTCTTGGATTTATGACTTTGAAGATAACTTTTATGAATGATCAAATAAAATTTTGAAAAGGAAGAACAAGACAAATAGTTTCAGCGTAAACGGTATGCAAACTCATAACCCTGGAACCAAACCAAAATTCTGCACTCGTATCTTACAATATTAGTTACAATATATTTCTGGGATTCAGTTGAGTCCAAAAGCTGTATATTTCATCAAAATGTATACTCGACAATAATTCTATTTTTACATCAGAAATTCAGAAATGATTCTATCCTGCGTGCATATATGTACTTTAAGAGTTCAACGAGAACGAAATTTACAGAAATTTTGTATGTTTTTAATAATTAAAAAGCCAGCAACCATTTATATATCAACTATTTATATATTTGTCTTGTCTTCTTAGTAAACAGAGAGTTTACGAAACCAGGAAGGCAACGTCATATTATATCCTGCAAACGACGTACATATTATGGTTAAACGTATCGAGATAAATATTCTTTTCACCTATCATTTACGTATCATTCGACAGGCAAAGACGAAACTTCCTTTTTAAATGACTGAGAGAACCATATCTGTTCTTTCAAATTCAACATTTAAAATGAGTCAAACTTGAATATGTCCTGCATGGCGGGGTGAAATATTGGCGATATATATCATCACTTTAAAATATTTGCCGTCCTTTTTTTAGTTGCGTTACTTTACCTGCACATTATTTATTCTTTCTCCATCGCAAGCATCGTCAGATCCGATGAGCGACGTTGATATATTGGCATTTCCTTTAAAATTTGGATCTATTCAAGCCGATGCTCTGAAACAAAAACAATCGCGTTGCAGTTGCAGTTGCCGTCGTGGTTTCGTAAACTGCCTAGAAATAAACTACAACGGGTAAGCCAACAAAATGTCGAAATGTTGAAAATTCGTAGTTCATAGGAAATTAGATCGATGGGTAAGAATCGAGCTTTAGTTGATAGGCGAAAGACTGAAGAATTTCATGTGCTTTACCTCATATTCTCCAGCACTGGAAAAGTAGGTTAATTAGAATTTATGAAAGATGGATGTAAGATTTTCGCTAAAATCCTTCAGAATCTGCCATTAAATCTCCCTTAAGTAAATCTCCCCTAAGTAAATCTCACCTCTCTCAAGAGTTTTAAGCACAACATCTTTAATAATATAACAGATATCCTCTACAAATTCGTTGACATGGGTGAAGGGCAAATCACTTCTCTAAAATACTGTACGTGATTTTTTGTAACTATAAAATCACAGGATTTTTGTGTGTGAGTTTTGTGGTTTTGTGTGATTTGCTGGTAATTTTTCTGCGATTTTTTGTGATTTTTGTGGTTTAGGTGTGATTTTTTTTGTGATTTTTGTGTGTGATTTTTGTGTGATATAAAGGAAAGTGTACGAATAAAAAACAGTGATTTGCCCCTCGGACATGGGACCATGAAGGCTGACCTCCACTGCAGTAGTTTTCGGTCGGCGACCAGTGCATTTCTCTAGTATGCATGCTCTGGTGTCAGAGATTTATATCCTTAAAATTCATATCTTGAAAAACTCTCGAGGAAGATGAAATGCATCGTTTTTTTTCGAACCATCAATCTTTATACAAACAGTTCTCTATGGACAATTTCTCTTATAAAACTCTCTGAGAAATAACAGCTGTGCCCTTAAAGACCCATTGCAAACCAACAAATTCATTTGCACGCAGATCTTTTCTCTGTGGTTGCACTTCTGACACCATTATGAAGAAATTCTGTGGAGGAGGTGAGCATAGGGCTCAGGTCTTTAAACAGGCTGTGTAAAACTCTACTACCTTTTGCTTTGAATTGAATGGGTTGACAGGAATTTCAGGTAATTTGCTGTGATCCTACCGCGGAAATTTGTTGATATCTTCATTATTTTCAAAATGGCGGCATTTTTCTTTTTATGCAAACAATTCATAAAACGTTTTGAAAAAAATTAATAATTGTAGATCCTAAATCGATAGAGGAAAAATGATACAATCTTCAAGAAAACCATAGTTTATGAAGGTCTACGATATGGTGGCAAGCAGAAATCTGTCGCTCTTCTGGTTTATGATTTAGAAATTTGATGATGTCACAGCCTCAAATATAATACATGCTGCTATCTTGAAAATAAGCAAGATATCAAAAATGTCTATAGTAGAATTACAGCAAAGAGCCCTACGTTCTTTTCAAACAATTCAATTCAAAGAAAGAAGTAATAGAATTTTACACCACCTCTTTTTAAGATTTGAGCCCTATGCTGAAGAGGTGCAAAGGACATGCGCCGTCTGCTACTGTGCACTGGCTTTTTAACTCATGTACAGCCATCATACATGACTTACAGAATGCCGCTTTGACGGTACAAGTTTATGTTCATGGTGACTCACCGCGGATGCGATACTCGTCGTACCTTTAAACGAACGACTTGCATAACTCATAGACCGAAGTTTCGTTTGCGTCGTTTCGGGGTTGAAAAATCGCTGTTCGTTGTTCTTGTGATTGATAGGAGTCATTTCACCATCGTTCTTTTCTGGTTCATGATTGGCTGTTTGGTCATTATGATTGACATCTTCTTTCAACTGCATCATACGAAAATGCGAGAGTTCGTGCTGCGCAGCGTACAATTGAGCCGTCTGCTGTAACGATTTTTCTTTAAATTTTCTTATCTCCCGTTGGTGAGCCTGAAATATCAAATAATAAATGTTGTTATGCAGCAAGAACCTTCCATTTTAAAGGGTTCCACCAACTATCATGAGCCGAGGAACAAAATCCTTTTTTACTTATTAGTTATTTACAAAGTTTCATTATTTATACGACCTACTCTAAAGGGGGGGCTGGAAACGCCATTTTCCTGGCCTGAGTAGAAATGTTTAACCAAAAGGTGTGTAGCTCATAGCATCTTCTTTCTCATCTAAGAGCACTAGCTTCAGGATTCCAGTTAAGATGCTCAGCTTACAAAACATTGCTAGGATTGTTTTCGGAGTTAATTTAGCGCTTTAATATTAATGACACTACTAGGTTAGTAAAATAATCACGCTTCGGTAAGTTCTCAAATTCTTTCACTTTGTTGGTTATCCGGTATCTTCTGCAAATCCTGCTGTTCATGACTGGAAGCATTTATGTAGTAGAAATACCTCGGTCTGTTTTAGGACCGCTAACTTGGGGGTGTGTAAGTTCGTTTGATTTGATTTGATTTTTAATTATTTATACAGGGTAATACATTCAGTAATGAAAAGAAATAACTGATTTACAATGTGCCCTGTCTAAAAACCTAAGCTAATTAATATACAATTCAATAACAAAGAAAAACAAAAATTGATATACAATATTAGGAAAAGAAACGGTTTGATGTTGTAAAAGAACTTTCACACCCTTTGATTTTTCAAAGCTTGCTTCAGCAAATTTTTGAAAGTAGCCAGTGAAGGGGCATTTTTTATTTCTGTGCTTAGTTTATTCCACACAGTCACACCTCGATATGAGAAACTACGTTGCCCGTAAGAGGTTGCAAAGCGCGGTATTCTAAGATCCGTGTCGGTATTACGGAGAGACCGTGAATTGTTTTCCGACAATTTTGTAAACATTAGCTGCATATATTCAGGAGCTAATCGAGAGACTTGTAAACCATAGTTGCAATTTCAAATTCGATCGTTCTAAGGCAACACTTAAAGTGCGGTTTGCTTTGTGAATAGATCCTTTTGTGGTCTCTTTGTTGTCACCATTTTCATTGTCCACGAAAATAGCCGTCAACAAAGAGATGGCACGTGCAAGGTATGCTGGTTGCAAAGGCCCCTTCACGAAATTCAGCACTGCGTCTGTTCTTTTTTATATAACACAGGTCGTCAGATGCGAAGAAGCTACAACGAATAGACAACAGCGCTAAAGATGGCGGCTCCGAAGATTCTGTTGTGTTTTGCGGCAAAGCATGCTGGTAAAAAGCTCCCTGACGACCACCTAACGACATAAAAATTTCGGTCTGCCGTTTCGAATAGCTAGCTATTCGAATCGACCTTGAATTCGAATGCAACATGGTTCGAAAGGAAGCCTTCCCAAAGCAGAAACAGTAAAGTTTTGATTCGAATACACGATTACGCTAAAGATGGCGGCGATTCTATAGGAATTCGATTAAAGAACGTAATGAATCTTAGTAAAAAGTTCCTCGCCGCGATCTTTAGCGTAATCGTCTATTGAGGTTTTAATTAAAGATTCGAGTTCGAATTACAAAATTTTCCTATTTGTTTACATTTATTCCTTGTTCCGAACTTTACCACAGCTAGCTAGTCGAAACGGCAGACCAAAATTTGTATGTCCTTAGGTGGTCATTAGGGAGATTTTACCAGCATGCTTTGCGCGGCCGCCATCTTTAGCGTTATTGCCTATTACGGGGCAATTAAGCTTTTTAACGGTCAATTACAAAAAATTACAGATAGTAATTTAAATGTACAAAACCATTACCTTTATTAGATATCTTTCTCGAGTTGTCATTTACATCTACATCACACAGCCTTTGGAGTAGCTAAATTTAAATATTAAATTGTAATTTAAGATAAAACACTTAAGAAATACGCTATTGTAACTTTCGTTAGCTGTGATTTCTTCGAATTTGAATGCAGTGTGTTAGTAAGTTGAGATGCTGATGATAACGAGCTTTGAGTTCTGACACTTTGATAATACGATTGTTGAATTTGATATTTATCTTTAATTTTGAATTTAGCTAATTTGAATTAAATATTTTGGCAACTTTGAAAATTTGCATTTTTAAATATGTGGCAAGGGTACACTTAAATTGCACAAAGTACTGTCCTGATCATAGCATTGATCCAATTGGGACCGTATTTGCCGGGAATACTTTGCTGTTGTTACATGTGATACTTCAAATTTGAAATTTTAAGTTTAAAAATTCTGAATTCAGCAGCTTCACATTTTAAATTTGATCTATTTAAATTTTCATACTATAATGCTGCGAAAACCAATTAAGATCATGATTAGGATTCAACATCTTTGAATTTAGTTGATCTCAATTAAACATTTTACTACATTGAAACAAATAAATAACTTCCTGAAATTTGGGATTCATTATGATACATAATATTAAACGTGTTCAGTAATAGAAATATTAATATTAATAGTAATAGTAATAGTAATAATAATAGTAATAGTACTAGTAATAATAATAGTAATAGTAATAGTAATAGTAATAATAATAGTAATAGTAATAGTAATAGCAATAATAATAGTAATAGTACTAGTAATAATAATAGTAATAGTAATTGTAATAGTAATAGCAATAATAATAGTAATAGTAATAGTAATAATAATAGTAATAGTAATAGCAATAG
>REGM01000051.1:297946-317543 GCA_004194415.1 Aurelia aurita | reverse complement strand
AAAATTTAAATAAATAAATAAATAAATAAATAAATAAATAAATAAACAAATAAATGAATAAATAAATAAATAAATAAATAAATAAATAAATAAATAAATAAATAAATAAATAAATAAATAAATAAATAAATAAATAAATAAACAAATAAATGAATAAATAAATAAATAAATATATAAATAAATAAATAAATAAATAAATAAATAAATAAATAAATAAATAAATAAATAAATAAATAAATAAATAAATAAACAAATAAATGAATAAATAAATAAATAAATATATAAATAAATAAATAAATAAATGAATGAATGAATGAATGAATGAATAAATGAATGAATTAATGAATGAATTTTTCATCGAGCAAATAAATTGGACAAGAATTTAACCGCCATCTAGTATACCGGTACGCGGTACACAGCGCAAAATAAGATAAACTGGTACTGTACATTCGTACCCGTACGCGTTAACACTCACACCAACAAAAAACCGATGCATTCAAATGTTTAAACCGGTACAGGATCTACATTTTGATCGGTACGCTGTGGAAAAGCTGTCGCCCTTAACTGATTAATAAGTTATACGTTGCGCGTTGTTCAGAGTTTAAATTCCTGGCATATCATGGCTTATGAACATCGAATGGTCTGGCAAACTTAAATTTAGCAAATACCGTTAATCCTCGAATAATCCCCCGGGGCTTATTTGTAAAACTTAATTCTTGGATGGGGGTTATTCGACAGGGGGCTAATTCGGGGGGGGTAAATAAATAGCACTGTAAATTTGTGGTGACATACTGCCATTCTAGCTGATAAAGGTAAAGAGAAAAAGATCTCAATTTTGAACTAGAATTTATAAAAAGTGAAACAAAGAGTATAACATTGAATTACAACGACAATAAACACGATATCTAGACAATAAGGTATAAATGTATGTAAAATTTAGTATTTTTTTTAATTCAAATACTCCCGATGGGGGCTTATTCAAGGGGGGTGTATTTGTCAAAATTAGTTCCGAAATGGGGGCTTATTCGAAGGTGGGGGCTCAATCGATGACTTACGGTATTACTAAAGAAATTATCTGAAACTTTAAGAAATGTTTCTGATTATGACAACATATCAAACATACCGATTGTCGCAGTGAGTCTGCATCGTTGAATGAATTTGACCTTGCATCCCTCGTATACCGTGGATCAACCGTCAGGTTTGTTTCTAGTTTGTTTGACATTTCGTGCCCGTGAAACGTTCGTCGATTTGATGAGAAAGACGGTGAAGAGTTAGCACTGAAAAGTAAAAAGACGCATAGCATACAGTAAAACCCGCGTATAAGAACCTAGTGGATTAAGAACCTGCAGGCTGAAATCATCCAATTAGAGTACCATTTTATAAGAACCAATGAATTGTATTCATTGTTTAAGAACTCACGCTGACTTGCAAAATTGTAGGTTCTTATATGCGGGTTTTACTGTACTAGATGAAAATCATGTTTAAAGACCCATTGCTAACCATGATCCTTTGTGGCGCCAAAGTCGATTCATTTCTGGCCTAGGTTCGGTTGGTTTTGCTTTCCATTCGGCACAGAAAGGATCATGGTTGACAATGGGCCTTGAAGCCGTGTTTGGAAATGGCATCGAGGACGTTCTGTTAGATATCTCATAAAAACTATAAAACAGGATGAATGCTGTCTGGGGCAGACGGGGGTGCGCATTCATAGAAAATACATGGCCTAAGCTGCTGAGTGAATTAGCATTTACTGTCACAAAGGGGGGGGGGCAAAGGTTCTCCAAACGAGAGGTGAAAGGATGATTGGCCCTAAAAGATTTAGGTACATCCTTGAAACAAAATCTGTTGGAAAGACCAGGGCAAATCCATTTAACTTGAATATCAGTTCCTCTTCATTCACTCCCAAATTAAATGTTGATCTGTATATACAACAAAATCTTTACTGCAGGCTTATTGCACCGTCAAAATTTTCTACGACTGAATTTGAGGCGAAAAGGAAGATACATTAAAAGGCTTTGGCAAAATGTTTTTCCGATTTCCTCAAATCTGTGCTGAGAAATTTTGTCGTTGATTGAAGTTGCCTGGCCTAACCTCAATTCAGGGCTACCAGGCAAAATAGACAGAAGAGTCTACCAAAGAAGAAAATCCAAATTTAGGGAAACTATTAATAAACTAACCTGCTACAGCTACCATACGGTCGATGAGTAACTCTGACAGATGGTGAAGTTGGTGCTTGTTCTACTGACTTCGATCGAAAACCAAAGAAATCACCTTTCTCTCCGTTGACTGATGACAAACTGTTGTTGGGCCACGTGTTATTGCTTGGAGACGCCGGCGAAAATAACGAACTGAAATTGAAATAAACACAAGTTTAAGAAGCTCTTCGTCGACAGCTGCAGCAAATTTAGAACCGCAGTGAATGATGGCTCAAAATACAGTATTGATAGATGCTGATAATGCAAGCCTCCCCAGTGTGAAGTTTTCCAAGCCAGCAGAAACACCAAAACAAAACAATGCAGTCCCCCCTCACGTTGACATGAACATAAGTTCAATGAGGAATTTGTCGACAACTGCAGAAAATTTAGTACAGCAGTGAATGATGGTTCAAGATACAGTATTGATAGACGTTGATAATGCACGCCTCCAGTGCAACGTTTTCCAAGCCAGCAGAAACACCAAAACAAAATAATGCAATTCCCCCTCACATTGAAATAAGTACGAGTTTAATGAGCACTTTGTCGACGACAGCAGCAAATTTAGTCAGTGAATAATTGTTTGTAAATGACTGTGTTAGACGCTGATAATGCAAGCCTCCAGTGTGAACTTCTCCAGGTCAGCCGAGACACCAGACTATGATCAAAAGCAAGACGACACAAAACAATGCAGCTTCCCTCTAAACTTAAATATACATAAGTTTAATGAAGACTTGGTCGTCAACTGCAGCAAATATAGTAAAGCAATGAAGTAAAGCAATGCTTCATGACTCAGTGTTGCTAGACGCTGATAATGTGAACCGGGGGCTACAACTGGTAAGTAGAAACATTAGGCCATGTTGATAAGCAAGCAAATTGAAATAAACAAACAATGAAATTCCCCTGAACGCCTTACTAAAAGACACTGATAATGCAGCTGGACGAGGGGGTTACTCAAAATTATACGTAGCGTTAGGCTCCGATGATGAAAAGGACAGGGAGTTGAGCAAAACAATGTATTCTCCCCCTGACTAGTTATGTCTGAGCACGATCAAAATGCAAACCAGGGGGAGAGTTCAAGCCTCCAGTAACATTACGCTGTGTTAAACACTTAAGATAAAATGGTTTAAAACGGTGGATTCCCCCTGATGAACAAAATTAGATGGCATCAGAGAAAAAACCTAAATATTGAATAATACAGAAGACGTAAATGAACGCTCAGAAGAAATAAATAAGGTGCTAGTAGCACTGTTTGTATTGTTTGTGGGAATTTTCATGCTGTAAACAGAAGAAATTTGTCAAAGGAAACTTTCCACAGTATCTTTTTAAGTCTTTCCCCCATTACTACAGCAATGCGAATCCAATTTTGATCTATCTTAATAACATGGATTGGCCGTGCATATACGTATAAGCCATGCATGTTACATACAGCAAATCGGCCTTACATAAAGACTTTACCAACATGCAGCCCTACTAATGTAGTTTAAAATGTAGTTTTACCAATATAATGTAGTTTTATTAAAATCTATGCAGCTACTTAAAAGTAGAGTAGAAAGAAAAGTAGAGTATATTTTGTGTTTTCCAAACAGCGTTAACGAAGTGGCAAAAACGTTAACGTTTTGATTAATATGAACGTACAAGTTTTAGGCCTAAAAAACTTTTACGAACGCCACCCAATGTTTAGAGTAACAATAACCTATTGTTTGAAAACAATGGGAAAGACAATCTGTCGTGACTGAAACAATAGCTGCACCTCCCTTCGAATATTCAGCAAAATTACCACTTCTGTTTGACAACTAGCAGCTTTCATGCTATTCCAAGGGGGTTGTGACGAAAGTTAGCTCCAAAACAGGTTAGCTTGTGCTTATCTCGTCTAGACAATGAATAATTGAGTTGCGTTGAATAAATTATGCAGGTTATATATCAAACGAATTGAAGTAGAACAAAGAGAATTGTTTATTTAATTGGCCACCATTTGCTGATTAGCTCGTATGAGAGAACCAGCAATAAAAGACGCATAAATTGATTGGATTTGAGAAATGATGCTAAATGCTAACACCTGCAATACACAATTTTGCAATTTCGTAAAATAATCTTTGACGTTTTAGGCCTTCGTTGAATTTCCGTTTCAAGAGCACAGTTAACAAAATAGCAAATTAGTGTTAGATGTCAGGGCTTGCAATATGATATGATCCAGCATTTTGCTAACATTTCGTGGCATAAACTTAGCCTCTTACGGCTGTAGGCGCCACAGATCGGTCACATACAAAACTCCAGGCTTAGATGTTACGTGGAAATTCAATCCAATTAGGCACAGAAGACCGAAGTAAAGCTGTGGTTGAAGCAACGTTCAAGATGGCATTGAACAATATGCAATGGAGCAAAAACTCACCAGCCATTATTATAAAAACATAAACCCTAAACAACCTAACTGAGCCATATAACAAGTGTCTTTAAGGCAGGTAACACACTCCTCAACAGTTTACTATACTGCTTGTGGCTTTGGCTACGTGGTTAGGCCCATTACAAACGTGAGCAAAAGAGCGGGAAAATACGTTGAATTATAATCACGTGACCCGTCTATGTGCGCCTTTAAGGCCTGCGTAGAAATGCTACACATATTAAGAATCTAACGACCGCAGTTAATGAACTAAATTCCGCACGAACTGATTATAAATACAAGCGTCGACAATATGACAAATTATGGATGATATATACCTTTTTGACTCTTTCCTTTCCTGCTCATTTGTGTGATCTCTGCTCTGACGATTTCTTGAAAACAGTTTCTTTTTCTGGAAAGGAGGAAAATTAATAAAAATAGGTGCCGTCGAACGGGGTGACTTTGATCAGGAGGGTGAGTTTGATCACTCAGTACTTTTAAAATGTATTCTCTTCTATGTGAAATCAGCCGCTACTTGGGGGGGGGGCATTGATCAAAGGAGGTCCAAACTGGTATGATAAAGGTTCATATGACAGAATTTTTGCACACCAGCAACAAAGGGTAAACTACAGACGACCGATTCAAAGTTTATTCAAGCGTCCCTGAATTTAAAACTAAAAATCGTTTGGATTTTGAAAGAGGGCAGATTAGCATCTGCCGGGTCAACTGTCAAGTGGCTACAAAATAACAGGAAGCCGCTCTGAAAACATCGCGGCTAATTTAATCTTAATAACCGCAACCTATGACCACAACATTTTTCAAAAAGCAATCCAAATTTCTCCTACCGCCCATGATTATTCTTAACTTTTGAAGAAATGTTTACAAGCAAATCCGTGAACCTCGTCCTGGGCTTCCTATGCACCAACTATAATGATCTTAAGATGGAATCTTGGAACCTTGGATGGAACCTGCAACACGGCTTTCCATTTTTTAAGGGAAACATAGGAAGCAAAAAAAACAACCAACGAAAAATCGTCCCTTCATACCTCTTTTACCTCTTTCTTGGGATCTTCAGCAGTTCCATCGTTGATATCATTCAACGACAATGAGATACCATTTTTCTGTCCCTGTACAGACAGATTACTGTTAAGCGAATATGAACTGCCATTACGAGCTTTCGAGTTTGCGAGGGCTGAGCGAAACGACGATAGTATGCTTCCTTTTCCACCAGAGTAGGTACGTGTAAGCTTTAGGACAAAAATAAAAACAGTTAGAACCTACGGTATAGCACTGGCAAAAATTCGCTGTGTCAGTGATCAAAGCAATTCCAGAGCTGATGAACACCACGGTCCTACCGGGTGAGTAAAACAAAAATCCCTGTTTGCACGGTTACTGCTCCCTGGATATCACGACAACAATATTGGCAAATATACTATTTAATCTCTTGAACATGTTCAAATAAATTTTAAAGTTTACCTGACGGAAATTGGCCTCTCCATTCTGAAATTATGAGGGATTTTCTCGAGAAAGCCCCTTGCAAAAATGCTCAAAAACGGCATAAAATCAAGATCAAATTTTCCTAATATTTCTGCCTTACATCAATGATTTGTGGATGCTTTAGCAAGTGTTATCCCTTTGGGAGGATGAAAGTGCCATGCCTAGGAGAATAACAAAATTAATCCGGGCGATTTCATCCTCCCAAGAGGATAACACGTGCTAAAACGCGTTAAAGTCATTGCTGTAGGGCAGAAATATTTGGAAAATTTGGTCGTGATTTTATGCCATTTTGAAGTTTTCTCTAAGGGGATTTCTCCAGAAAATCCCTCATAATTTCAGAACTGAGTGGCCAATTTCGTTCAGGTAACTTTTACAATTTATTTGAACATGTTCACTATTAAACAATATCTTTACCAATATTATTGCCTTGATATTTAGGGAGCAGTGACCTTGCAAACGGGAATTGTTTTTATTGACTGACCCGGTACAGGACAAGTACTGCGGATTTACATTTAGAAAATTATCGTGAGCAAGATATCAACAATTGCATAATAGTACTTCAAGTATTCCCGCATTATTTTCACGAATGTTAGTAGCAGTTATCCCTGAAAAAATAACTAAGATTCAGATAGGACAAAATAAAAAACAGGAAGGGAATCGACAACAACTGGATACGCTAGTCATTCCTTAGACTGATTACATGAGTCTCAGTTTTCCGCATTGAATTGAATGATAGTTATGGCTTCAAACTGAAATAAAATTGAGAAAATAAAAACATCAGATTGAAAACATTGAACGAATACAAGGAATCACGTCGTCAGTCTAGCCATTCCTGACGTTCTTGTGGTATCTTCCTGTGGAATTTGGCAAGGAAAAGTTACTTTGATAAATTTACTTAATTGATCAATCTTACCGCTCCATCTTCCATATATTGCTCATTTTTCACAATCAGATCCGTGACAAGCTGCTGCAGAAGCATCGCTCTCGTCCTTTCCTATAAAAAAAACAATATGCAATTACTTGCTTCAAATCTGCAGACATAATCTTACATGGATTTGAATTTCAACAATCTATATGTTTTATATTTATTTTCAATAAAAAATTTACAAAAACAAGGTACTTTTAAGACACTACATATGCACAACTTTACAACACTACAGGGACGATACCATGGGGAGCAAACGAATTTATTTCTATCGCGTGTCGTAATACGCTATTGAAGAACTCTACAATTTCAATCGTGGACAAATGCACATAATTTGTGTAGTTGCAGCTTGTATAGAAAACACAACGAATAAAAAAGAAACAAAGCAACTTTGATCTCTTCTCTTTTTGCAACCTAAGCCTGTTGTTGCAAAACGACGTAAACAATCTTTATGTTTGGGAGGAAAGTCTAACTCTCAGTGTTGTTTAGTCCTAAATTCAAACCAGAAAGAAAAACAGACAAAGCAGAAGCCCATTTAGCTCACGGTTCATCATATCATATCATCATATCATAAATTTATTTAAAGTAGGCTAAAAAAGGAATAGCTAGATTACAGCTAATTAAAGCCTACTATTTACAATTTACATAATTTACAATTTAAGAATAAAACTATTAAAGTGGCAACTGAATATATATTACAGGACAAGTACTAGTTCAAAATCTATCCTGTTGGAAACCCAACTTTCGGGATATATGATTTGCAGAGCCTACAGTTGCATGTATCACCATTCCAACATCTAATTTGTTTTTTGAAAATAGGAAGGCTGTTTGATTGTTTTATTTCTTGCGTTAAAAGCTGCCATAGTTTATTTCCAAGGTAAGTAATGGACTCAACTCCAAAGGACGTGGTTCGTACCTTCGAATACGGTTAATATACTTACTGCAAGTTGAGAAAACTTTTCACTCTTGCAGGCAGCAAGCTCTGCATTTAGAACCTTCGTCATCAGGAATTCACGGAACTCTTTACCCTAAAATTTACAAATATAAGGCATATGATGTAATTTGCAGACAGTTGCGATGAACGGAATAATAAAGAACAGAGAACTAAGCCAAGCGATTGATGTGGGCAACAACGAACATTTAACTATGTACTACAATTCTTGTTAGCGATTGTCTCAAAAGAATCGGTAGAGTTAGTGGAATTCCTATGGCCGAATTTTTATGGAGATTTAGGACAGAAAAATCTCAGACCTCTACCGCTTTGCTTAGAAAACTCAAGCAATGTTGTCGCCGCTTTGGATTATCGGTTTAAAAATTGCCACTTTATTGAAGCGATCCCTTAACAATTACCGAGCTTGCGTCTATGATATTTAAGAAGAAAGTGACTTGCATGATATATGAATCAAACAAAAAATGAAATAAGATATTGAAAATTCTAAGCTTGAAATTCATCTCGTGAATCTTTCCAGGTATGATGGGGATATTTACAATCAGAAACACGCCACCCTTCCTTTGCAAAATTTGATGTTTACAACAAAAGTAGTTAACATACAAGTGATACCACAAACAAGCATAGCCTCCAAATCTTTGGCATCTTTAAAAAAACATTGGACGGATGGTTAATGCATCTTTCGTTTGATTTAATGGCTTGAAAGGAACTTCAACTACTTTGCTATAATCCTTTATGTAGTATTTCTGATATCTTGATTATTTTCGGAATTACAGCCTCTTCTTTGCTTGGGCCAGTTTTGAGAATGTGACGTCATCAAATTGCTAAATCATAAACTAGAAAAGCTACAGATTTCTGCTTACAACCATATTATAGACCTTCATAAACTATGGTTTTCTTGAAGATTGTACCGTTTTCCATATTTTTATTTAGGATCTATGATTATTTGAATTTTTTCCAAATCTTTTCACGAGTTCTTTGAATAAAAAGAAAACAGCTGTTATTCTGAAAATAATGAAGATATTAGAAATGCTACATAAAGGATTATAGCAACGTACCTGAAGTTCCTTTCAAGCCATAAAATCAAATGAAAGATGCATTAACCATCCGTGCAATGTTTTTTAAAGATTTGGAGGCTATGCTCCACAAACAATCTTAGGGTCAAAGTTAAAACCTGCATTATCGAGGATTGCTTTTCAAAAAATATGTGAAGCACTTACTTTACGGAATACTGCTGGATTAGGAAGCTGTGGCCCAAAGTGTGGAACCCCATCTCTGGCTGTCACAGATACCTACATAAGCAAACATAAATTTAACTCAACCTCTCTCTTCATGGTACGCATACGCCAAAATCCTTGATCACATTTGCAATAAATTTAGCCCCACAACTATCATAATTAAATAGTATTTGTCTATCTTGTCGCTCAAATATTTACTAGGTATACAAAGAGGCTGATGTATAACTGTATGCACTTGAAACTGTCACTCAGCCTTTTTCGTCCATTTCAATTTTTGATGGGGTTGGAATGCTAGCAAATTTGATAAAGGATTGTAGGCCTGTTTTGAAGGATTTTGAGACCAAACAAAAATTTATAAAAATCGCTTGTAATTTAAGAACGATAAGATATATCCACTTTTTGAAAATCATACTGCAACAATCATCACCTCTACTTGAAAAATGTAAACTCCTTCGCCAACCTAAGGCTTCATCACAGTTTTGAGAATTTCCTTTAATTTTTTCTCTACGATGAATAATGCCTAAGAAATTCTGAACAGTGCAATCTACTTAAATTTTCAATGATCATGACTGGCAGAAACTTGTTCTTTTAACCAAAAATATTTTGCTCTTCGTTTTCGCAGAACTGGAGTTTAGAACGCACAAAATGGATGTTATGCTAACTTTTAGGTCATATCCTATAGCTGGTGATTTATCTTACGAGTTTGGTCAAAGGAACAGAAGATAAAATCTGAGATAATTGCACATTCCAAAAATACAACAATCCAAGGTTAATACCATGTAAGTCAATAAAAGCAATTCCCGTTTGAAAACCCACTGCTCCCTGAATATCAAGGTAATAATATTTGCAAATATATCATTTAATAGTGAACATGTTAAAATAGATTTTGAAATTTACCTGACTGAAATCGGCCAATCCGCTCTGAAACTATGAGGGATTCCTCTAGAAAGCCCCTTCAAGAACATTCAAAAATGGCCTAAAATATCGATCAAATTTTCCCAATATTTCTGCGATGACTTCAACACGTTATAACACGTTTTATCCTCTTGGGAGGATAAATTGTTCGGAATAATTTGCTATGCTCTTAGGGGTGGCACTTTCATCCTGCCAAAGGGATAACATGTGCTAAAGCCTGTACAAGTCATTGCTGTAAGGCAGAAATATTAAGGAAATTTAATCGTGATTTTACGCTGATTTGAAAGTTTCTTCACGGGGCTTTCTTGAGAAATCCCTCATAATTTCAGAACGGAGTGCCCGATTTCAGTCAGGTAATATATTTGCCAATATCATTGCTTTAATATCCAGGGAGCAGTGGCCTCTCTAACGGGGATTATTTTTATTGACTCACCGGGTGGAAAACTTAAAAAAATCTTACTTTGTAACGAACATTTGGTGTATTTGCATCCACTACTTGAACAATGATAAATGTGTGAAGGAAATGTGAACGCACAGATGTGGGACTAAATGGCGTGTTTTCATCCTACAATGAAAAACAGTCACAAAATCAGAATTAAAAACACAGCAGCCAACTATTACTAGATTCTCATATACAAACTGATAAAAAGAGATACTATTTGATAACATCAAGTTGATCTTAGCCTGCGTGCAGACTATACCCCTTCAGGAAAAGGTATAGTCTGCGCAGTGGAGCTCAATTTCGTGTAGTGCGTGGGTCAGCATTCATTTCGCAATATTGATAACAAAGAGAACTGATTGTTGTATTAGCCAATAACATCGCTTTCCCTGAAAACGGGGAAGCAATCAGGTTTCGCTTTGTTTAGCAAGCAAATAATATCAATAAGACAATACGCTGGAATTTTTTAAGTACCCTTACGCAAACAATAAAAGAAGCCAAGCACAAAGGCTTATTCAAACTGTTCATTGAAATGAAATGCTGACTCACGCACTACACGAAATTGAGCTCCAATGCGCAGAATATACCTTTTCCTGAGGGGTATAGTCTGCACCAGGCTAGTTAATCTAAGGTTTTCACTAACATTAAGCTTTTTAAAAAGGGCACATTTCATAATGCAAACCGAGATCACTAATTTGAGCAATATGTGTTGGATGCTTTCCTCTGTTTCATTAGCAACCTTCTATTTTACGATTAAGAATGCAATCGCGTCTTCTTATGAAGCGTATCGGCTTACTAATTTTTACTTTTTACTTTTGGGACAAATTGTTTCTATACGAAGATCAGAAAATCGATATCTGAAAATGGGGACATTTCCTAAAACCTTTTTCTGGTGAAACAAATAGAAAAGAATTATTCCAAATCAGTTCTTGAGTCTGATTGCACTAACCTGAAACACTATAGTGACGATATCATTTCCAATGTGTCTTTTTCTTTGAACCTAAAAAAGAACAACATTTCAACAATGATGCTGATGATTAATACAAAAGAATTTGCTAACAGAATGGGCTTTACTAGTAACGCCATTGGAAATAAATCTTGCAGCAAAAACTTCACATTAAATTCTCTAAATTGGCCAGCATGGGGCTACAGGGCGAGCAAGAAAAATGCTTGGCGTTTGAAAGGCTACTGCCTCCTGACTATCACAGCAATTACATTTGTCATTATTTTGTTGAATAGCCGACATGTTAAATTAATTTTAGGAATCTTCCTAGCTGAAATCGGCCACTTTCTTTCGAAAATATGAGGGATTTTCCCGAGAAGGCCCCTTCGAAAAACCTGCAAAAGTGGCGTAAAATTGCGACCCAAATTCCCCCACGATTCTTGCCTTACAAAAATGACTTGCCTATGCTTTAGCACATGTTTGCCTATTGGGAGGATGAAAAAGTCTTCCCTATTAGTATAAGAAATTAGTTAGGGGGATTCCATTCTCCCAGGAGGAATACATGTAAATGTCAGGAACGAAAACCGACGAAATTTTTGGTCGTTGTTTTCACTTGTTTTTGCAGGTTTTGAAGGGGGCTTTCTGCAGGTTTTGAAGGGGGCTTTCTGCAGAAAATCTCACATAGCCACGGGAAGGAATGACCGATTAAAGCCGGGTGAATTTCTAAATCTAATTGAACATATTGGCTGTNTCTTGCCTTACAAAAATGACTTGCCTATGCTTTAGCACATGTTTGCCTATTGGGAGGATGAAAAAGTCTTCCCTATTAGTATAAGAAATTAGTTAGGGGGATTCCATTCTCCCAGGAGGAATACATGTAAATGTCAGGAACGAAAACCGACGAAATTTTTGGTCGTTGTTTTCACTTGTTTTTGCAGGTTTTGAAGGGGGCTTTCTGCAGGTTTTGAAGGGGGCTTTCTGCAGAAAATCTCACATAGCCACGGGAAGGAATGACCGATTAAAGCCGGGTGAATTTCTAAATCTAATTGAACATATTGGCTGTCATATTGGCTGTGAAAAAAGAAATTTTCAATATTATTACTATGATATTTAGGGAGCAGTATATTTTCAAACACCGTGCGTTTTTTTTTTACTCACCCGGTATCTAAATCAATACGATTTTGCGCGCAGGCTAATACGATTTAAGATAGCTGAATTTGGGTTGGCTTGTTAGTTCAATTGCTCTGAATATTTAACTAATACAAAAAAGACAACAAAATGGTTTTTCCTTGCACTAAAGCTTTAAGGTCATCAATAGGATACAACAAGCATTAGTGAAAGGTGTACACTTAAAGGGCAAGCTCGGTCAAAATTCGAATTTTCCCAGTTGGCTTGTTTTAGTGTTAGAATAATGTTATGAAAGCAAAATCAACAATTAAAAAAAGAGATTTTATGGTCTAATAGAAAAGCTCTGCATAAAGAGTCAAACTTGAAACCTACAGAAGTAAAACGTAAGAAAGAATTTATTGTAACAAGCGCTTTTAAATAATCTCAGCTTCGATTCAGGAGGACAAGAATATCGTAATCTTTTAAAACACTTAGAATTGTTGTCAAGCAGTTCATTATCATATAACAAAAATAAAGCTATTTGTACCTGTTGCCTGTCTTCAGGCTTATAAGGCAATTGCGTTGAGACATGGAACATGAATTCCCTGCGTAAAAGATATTAGATGATAAGGAGATATAAGATATGAAAGTATTACTAAAGTATGTCCCAATTAGATGTCACGTGAAAATGCCGCGAATAAAAACAATTGAAGAGTTTTGCATGGGTAATCTCGCGTTATCGCAAATCTCGTGTGACATCTGATTTGAGACTGACTTTAGTATACTTGTTCCCGCTCGAATAAATTTATACACACACAGAATCAAAATATATAAAAACGACCACGCTCCTTCGCAGCGACTTGAATTAGCAATGATTACATACATATACACCTACACAATCAACCGCGAAAATAAAAGTTTTAGACTATAACACAAGATAAGCAGGGGGCAAAATGAACAACATATCATAAGATAATGATCGCTGAAGTCAAATTAGTAGGACACTGTGGAGGAGCGTGTAAAAAATTACACTTCTGGAAAAGATCTCAGGTCTTTTTGATTACGCAAGAAATGACCAATCTAATGACACTTCTGGAAACTATCTCAGGTCCATTGGAGTACGCAAGAAATGACCAATCTACATAGGGAGATCAGACTTCGTGATGATGACGTAAGAGGTAATAATGTGTTAGAATACCTTTCCCTGAACACAGTGTGATACGAATACTCTCCAGTTTGATCGTGTTTCACGTCCAGTCCTCCACGATATCTACAAAATCGAAATATTATTTTCTTTCTGGTTAAATAACAAAGGGATAAAAGGGTCTCATTTGATTTGGGGAGAGACATAGAGTCATCTTTAATATATTTGTCATTACTTTTACCACTGAATCTAACTTTCCATTGAGTCTCGCTTAGACAGACATTAAGCTATCTTTGCTAAATAAAACTTCGTCATCTTCATTGTTCTCCATGCTTCTCCAATACTGCTGTCACAATGTGTCTAGTGTTTCAATGTTTTCCTTTTTGATCAATGAATCCCCCCAAGAATAACGCTTGTGTCCTAATTCAAATAAAAAGAAAATGGTTGGATAAACCTCCCATACCTCTAAACACAGTGAACGTCAACATACCCTGGCTGCTGATGCTCTAGCTACACACATCTTGTTGATAAGGATGAGAGCTACTTTTGGCCAAAATACAAAATACAAAGATATCTCAAAATACAAAGAATCAAAATATCCAAATTACCCTTTAAATCCTTGCAATCGTACTTTTGTGGCGATGCAGTCTAAAAATTCCTCCATACCATTGCTGTGTGTTTTATTTCCAAAGTACTCTTCTTCTGTTGTCTACGAGATATTAGGAGAAGTCTAAGTGATCGATGATCGAAAGTTTTGAGTCAAGCAATGAAATTGTTTCAACAAAATGACCAGGCTCCTACACAATAGACCATTTCGACAATCAAAATTGGAGCCTGGGGAGAGCGGTTAGTTCTGGTAAATGGCGGATGCAGTTCTGGTAAATGGCTGCCACGGAGCTTGTATAAATGATACATTCCCCTCTACAGAACTGTTAGTTTTAAATTCACAGTTAAAATCGAGAAATTATGACTTAAAAATAACCGAAAAGGTGCCCCATCACCAATAAGCCTCGTAACTAAAGGGAGACTGACTCTCCAACCGAGACTTCAAATCAAATTGCTTTGGCGGGAAAATATTCGTCATCTCCGTTTATCGAAGCGAGATAAAACAAATGTTTTGATGAGTTTCGAGAAGAAAACTTCGAATTACTTTACTTTCTATGAGTTGTGCAAACTGGAAGAGATACAATAATTAAGAATTGTGGCGAATATATCATTTATACAAGCTCCGTGGCAGCAATTTACTAGAACTGCATCCGCCTTTTACTAGAACAAACCGCTCTCCCCAGGCTCCAATTTTGATTGTCGAAATGGTCTATGGGCCAGAGGCAGACATTCGAGAATTTTGAAGTTGTCTAAATTAATCGGTTCATCTCAAGAAAAGACTTGCCACACTAAACAAGAATTGTATAACTCTTGAAAGGTGTAAATAAATCGAAAATAACTCAAGTTTGCGCTGAGATGTGACTGAGTCGCAAGCCATTCACTCTTCAAGGTAGATGAGGGGATTCCCCAGACTTTATACTTGTTGCCAAGGCTGGCAGAATTGGCCGCGCTCTCCTCCGTCTCTTTCTGCAAATTGCGAAATGGTCTATTGTCATTTAAAATATCAAATTCAAGACAATGAAATTATCTGAGCGAGATCAAACCCTACCTGTCTCAATTTCTGGTAAATAACTCCAATTTTATAACAGCTCGTGAGTATATGCTCATCGTATTTCACAATGTGTTCTGTTATCTATGGAAAGTAACATTATGGCATGTAAGGTATTTAAAAGATGACATGTATGAAAATACACATAACCGAGGGAATAACACTATGCAAAAGTTTCGTACCAATTAGAAAAGACCCCCTGAAAATGATCCCTAAAAATGCCTTGTTGATCTAGCCTCGTCAACTTTAGTTGGCCTTCATTATCATTCGGTGACTGCTTCCTGTGAAAGATGTGTCGTTAGTTCCTCCAGTAGGCGCAGTTTTTTATTCTTCAACTACTTGGGTTCATAATAAACTATGGGGGATTAATACTCAGTAGAGCCCCAATGCTTTCTGAAGTGGCTAGCCACACATTCCTTTCGCGCCTCTATGTGCCATGATGAGTCAAACATCTTGCAGGTTACGCCTTCCGAGCAAGTGGTAAATAGTTGGCCATATCATGGGCTATTTTCACACAGGTGTACTGTTTCCATTCTTGTTTTTTCGCTTCTAAATCTTATCTGACGATTTGCTGCGGCCAAAATCAGACCACGGGCTGTAGGAAACTCTGAATGAAAAATAGGATTTACGTATATGATACATCGAGCCTTACTGGTTACTTATTTCGTTCCTGCTATATCAAGACAATTTGTAATCCCCACGCGTGCCAGAGTGATGTGGCCTAGAGCCATTATGCCACTCAAACGAAAACTCACATTTGAGTGGCATAGTGGCTCTCGGTAACCTCAACCTGCCACGCGTGGGGATTTAAAATGTCACTCGATATATCAGGAACGAAATAATGAACCAATAAGGCTAGATGTCTCATATACGTAAATCCTATTTTTAATTCAGAGTTTCCTACAGCCCGTGATGAGACCAAAATATCAGCAAATGATTTCATTACGCAGCGTGATCTTTCTACCTTTCTCAAATGAATATCATCAGTTACGTTTGGAAAACCAGGTAAAACAACTCAAATTTATCGAATCCATGTATCTCTATTTTGACAATGCTGTAATAGTCGATATACTCATATTTTCTTTTTCCTTTTGCATTTTAATTTAACGGCCAAAGCCAGATAAGCTATGCTTTACTTTGGTCGTATAGGATACAGATCTTTTATATATACCTGTAATAGTATTTAGCCCTGTATTCTATGAAAAAAGTTGAATTGAATTGAATTGAATTGAATACAAATGTAGAACTAGAGAGCTCAAAATGATCGCAAACCAACTTACCCTAGGAATCGCTATTGGATGAAACCTGTCAATATCTAATTCATCTTGTACGATGCTCTGAAAAAAAAACACACACTGAATACTTTCCAAGAACATAAAAAAAAAACGAGAAGAGAATCTGTCTTTCCTAATAGGATCTGTTTGAACCTGCAGCCACTTAATTTCAGACAAGAAATTAGCACATATATCTGCCTGATTATCCTCAAAATTGGATGCATATGTGGTACATAACCAATCCTGGCGATTTATACAATAAAAGGGACGACTGCACTTTAGCGGACCAGCTTTATGTCATATCTCTAGGGAACGTATTTGATCAAATACCCCACTAACCCTAACTAAACCCTACCTTACCCTAACTAACCCTAACTTACCATAACTAACCCTAACTTACCCTAACTAACCCTAACTTACCCTAAAAACCTATTTTCCAAAACCTAACCTTGACCCTAACCCTTACCCCATGACACATAACTTGCCGACATTGAAAGCTGGTCCGCTAAAGTGCAGACAAGCCCAATAATAACAGTTAGGGGAGTAAAACTGAAAGGAATTACATTTGTGTGCCTTTAGACCTGGCACAGAGCTTCGATATTTGATACTTTCAACCATGTTAAAGAGACTTCATTCAGTGGAGGTTTATGTCTCGTTCAATTCCTACCCTGACCATCCCCCCCCCAGGGCAGCCCGGGGGTCAGCAAAAATTGCTTGCACAAATGCCCGAGGGCGGGGGAAATTTTTCTGGCGAATGCCCGGGGGCCGGGCACTGAAAATATGCCATATTCCCAGTAACTGTATAATGAAAAGCTCCTGATGTTGTATAATGCCCCGGGGGCCGGGGAAAAATTTACTGTCAAATGCCCGGGGGCGGGGAATATTTTTTGAGCAAATGCCCGGGGATGTCCCGGGGGGGATGGTCAGGGTAGGAATTGAACGAGACATTAGCCTTGCTTGTAATGTATACAAGAGTAAGTCAAAGGAACCTTAGAGATAAGTCACTGAACAATTGGCTTTCTAAACATTTGGCATGTTTAAATTTTCAATTCTCATGTCGTCAAAACAATCAGGTGATCGCCATATCATTCTTATCTGGGACTTTTCTTGATGTCAGATTTATTTCACACCGGGTGCGCCAAAAAAGTTCAGGCGTTTGAAAATTCATAGTACCTAGTATATTCATTACATAAGTCTCAGTATCGATCATTGAATTGGATGGTTATCGCTCAAACTGAGACTTATGACCAAACGCATAAAAAATGTGGACTACTTTCAGGATCTCCGCGGCTTTTCCCGCGGATCCAATCATATCAAAGATATGAATCACATGACATAATCCTCACGGAATCCTGAATTCTCATTGGATAAAGATGCTCTTTCTTAGGGTATATGATGCATGTAAGCATTTTCCCATGTCCTGAACCTTGTGTTTAACAAAAACGTGCTGGGGGTCGTGTAGGAATTTTTGCTTCACGAGTCATTCGGTTTCAATCAGATTTAGTCCCCAATTCGTTGCTGACTGAATGTGAGTCCTTATATGAGAGAAAATCAGATTAAAAATATTGAACGAATACAAGGAATCACGTCGTAAGTCTAAGTACCTAGAGTACTGGATGGAATGAAATGAGATCAACTCTGTCTGATAGCGGAAAGACTGAAGTATTTTTTTGAATTTTTCTCGTGTTTTTATGAGAACTGAAGATATAGGTAAATTCACTTTAATAAATTCCCTTGTTTGCGAGATGCCTGAAAAACGTCCTGAAACACTCGATCAAATCGTACAGAAACTTCCTACACAGAACAACACAAAAGTACATTTTTCCTCGGGTATCGGGTGTCGTCTGCGCATCTATTTCCATGGGATGGAAAAACTTTAGTATTTATTTAAAAACTCATGCCTTACAACTCTTGATAGGGATTAAATGCCGTTGCGTATGGTTCTGTGTGAGAGATTCCTTACGATTTAATCGAGTGTTTTTGGCCATTTTTCAGCCATTTCACAACCAATCAATTTTCGTAAAGTTGAATTTACCTATGTTCTCCGTGCTCATAAAAACGCGAGAAAAATCGTAAAAATACTTAAGTCTTTCTGTTATCAAGTAAAACTCGGTTCATTCAAATCCATCCAGCACTCTAGGTACTACGATTTTTTAAACGTCTGAACTTTTTTGGCGCACCCGGTACAATTAATCAACTTTTGGAAGCAGCTTCCCCTTTTAGTGATTGAAAGGTTTATTCGTTCTTGTCCGGGGAATGTAATCACATAACGTTTTGTTCTTCAATAATGGTTGCAATGCTTTTTTGTATTCAACTAAAAAACAACTACAATACAACTACCTGCACTATTCACAGCGGGAAAGACATAAGGTCATTGATTTTCCGCTGTGAATAGTGTACTAACAATTATGCAAAATACAACATTCTTATCTAATAAAAGTAAACGATAAGGAAAATGGCAAACGACATCGAAGAAGCCCCCAAAAAAGTAGCCTTAGCTGACGGAGTTACCGAGTATAAAGAAATACACCAATTCAATTTCCAGCCTCGTTTTGGAAATTACTCAAAATTCTTTCATGTGAAATTTTAGAGCCCAGATTCGGTTTTAGCACCCAAACTTTAGTCTAGTTTCAGGTTTTCAAACTGCTAGCGCTTGTGATGCTCATTTTATGACGATGGAAAGTTGAACATTTTATAAGGGATTTGACCGCGAAAATCGCTCAGGGTGAAACTTTACACCCGGAGTCACTTTTCACGGTCAAATCCTTTATAGATTTTCAAGCTTTACATCGCCATAAAATCAAAATTAAGACCACTAGCAATATGCAAACTTGTAGTTTGACTAAACTTTGGGTGCTAAATCCGAATCCGGGCTCTAAAATATCGTATGAAAGAATTTTGAGTAATTTCCAAAACGAGGCTGGAAATTGAATTGGTGTATTG
>REGM01000051.1:263944-288540 GCA_004194415.1 Aurelia aurita | reverse complement strand
TGGCACTTTTGGTCTAGAAATTGGTCTAGCCAAGGGTATCATTTTCACAAAAATTGGTCTAGCAAACGGTACCATTTTGAAGATGCTCGCGGCACACCCCTATCCGAAATTTGGCCAAGAACCCCCCCCCCCCCCGTGCATCGGAGACACCAAAAGGGTTTATTAGATTGGGGAACTCTTCCAGAAATCAGATTTTACAGTCCGGCTATGACTGCCAGGTTTCACGACATTTTGCAATATATTTTTCAGAATTAACCACATTATTGCAAGTCAAGTCAATAAATTCAGTGCAATTTCGATTCTTGAGAAGACGGAAATTAGCATTTGAAACGTCGTGCTCAAAAATTTTAAAAATAAAAAAATATCACCGTCAAAACCTCGTACCTAAATCTTGGCATGAAACTTTTCAATTGTCCAACTTTGGACTTAATCCAGGCCAAAATAAGTAATTTTATCAAAACTTTGTCCACTGCAATTCACAGATCTTTGAATTATGTTATACCGTAAGCGATAGGACACCAAATGTGCATTAGTGTTAAATGTTTATCAGTAGCGAGCCACCTTAACCCATTTTATACCGGGTGAGTCAGAAAAGACGTGGGGTGTTTGCCAATTTTTATTGATGCAATTTAATTTGCAAATTCGTTTCTGTAAAGTACGTTTGAAAGAATAAAGGCTAACTTAGATATGAAATTTTTTTTGGTCGAAATCGGTCTTTCCGTTCCAGAATTACGAGCGATTTTATTAAAATGGTGTTTCGCAAGATTGCTAAAATAGGCCTTCAATTAGATTCACGTTCATGCACGTGTGACCTTCTAAACCATGACAAAGAAACCATTTCTCTACCAACAAATTGAAACAAGGCATGCATTGCGTTAAAGCACAAAAGGAAAACTAATGTTACTTATGTTGTATCCTTGGGGGACTAGTCATTTAAATTGTCATTGTTTAGGCAGCTGAAAGTTCTTATACTAGCGATACTTTTCGCCAAAATGGCTATATCACAAAATCGCAAATAAATAATGAAAGAAATGACCCATTTTAACAAACTAAATTTCTATAACTAATTCAATCTTTCTTCTGCAATATAAAACTTCAAAACTCCCGATTTGACTCGTTTTTCGCCAAAATATGGCTAGTTAAACGCCACACGTTTTTTCTGACTCACCCGGTATGTGTTTGAAATACATTTTAACCAATAGTGAGCCACCTTATCGCTGATCTACGAATTTAATTTGTTTTAGTAGTGAGCCACCTTAAGTGCAGATCCACCTTAAGCGTTTGGTGGCTCACTGCTGAGAAAATTTAATGGTGATAGACATTTGGTGGGGACGACTGCACTTTAGCGGACCAACTTTATGTCATATCTCTCGAGAGCGTATTTGACCAAATACCCTACCAACCCTAACTGAACCCTACCTTTCCCTAACTAACCTAGACTTGCCCCAAGTCTATAACTAATCCTAACTAACCCTAACTAACCCTGACTTACCCCAACTAACCCTAACTTACCCTAAAAACCCTTTTCCAAAACCTAACCCTGACCCTAACCCTTCCCCATGACACATAACTTGCCGATATTAAAAGCTGGTCCGCTAAAATGCAGACTAGCCCATTTGGTGTACTATCGCTCATGGTTGTACGGTAATTATTAACACAACGAGAAGCACTATTCTAAAAAACAGTTATTTAAATATGAACAATATTATTTTTTATATATTTGCAATGTTTACTAATAGGCAATTACAAAGATAAAAATTGCAGCTTAAAGAGACCACAGACGAGAGTAAACAATATGACTAAAACAATTAAAAACAACAGCGAGATATTGAGGAGTAGAAACAGTAACATTTAATAATAAGCACCCAATATTTCTTGATATATTTGGTCAGCTTACAAATAGACGATTACAAAAGTAAAATCACAATTTAAGGAGACCACAAGACTAAATACCGGGTGAGTCAAAATCTATGTTGCGGTAGATTACGTTCAAATATGGACAAGAGAACAGTCTTGACATTAATGATTCTCTATGAGGATTTGGATATAAGATTTCGAGGTATTCAGCGTTCCCGCGGAGGATGTTTGTGACCACTGAAAGCCCTCGCCGAGGCCCTGTTTTAGACTACTTTCATAATCTTGGAACATACGACTGCGTACACACGATACTAACACAATTTGAAAACGGCAGAAAATTGTACAGGTTCCAAGCTCTTTGCAATCTCCTTGACAGAGAACCTGGAGTTTGAAAACAAACATATTTATCTAGGCTTGAAGCATCAATTAGCTTCGTTTAGAAATCATCGAAAAATGTTCCTTGTATACTATTTTCGAGTGTTCACACGACGCAGTTATCAAATTCTGCCGTGTCGTTTTCGTTTTCGTTTCCTAACCCTAACCCTATCCGTAAAAAAATTTCCGTTTCAAATTGTACCTGCATCGTGTGAAGGTAGTCTAAGACTGCGTTCACATGATACCAGTACAATTTGAAAACGGCATGAGGTTGTTGCGGAAAGGCCTCCTGTTCACGCAAAAACCGCCTATTTTTTGCCAGCACGATTTGAAAACGGCAGAACTTGAAAACAGAACTCGGACCAGCACAATTAAAAAAAAAATCCAGCCTCTTTGTCGCAGAGATTGCAAAGAGATTGATACCATCGGATTTTGAATCGTTTTTTAATTATGCCGGTATCGTGTGAACACCAGCTATAATTTTAGTACCGTAGCATTTTTTGCCGTTTTTAAATTGTGTCCGCATCGTGTGAACGTAGTCTAAATGTCCGATTTAGAGTGTCAACTCTCGGATAAATTTACAGATCATGGCTATTGCTATTCAACTAGGATTTTACCAAGTAAACTTGCTGACTGAATACGATCAAACAGCCTTTAAAACCAGGAGGGCATACGACGCATCCACTTATTGAAAATGATATTTTTGCCGATGAGCCAATGTTACTAATGTTGTGAATAGGGTGTGATCCAATTGGCACGTGCGTATGATAATATTTACCTTCTGAAGTTTATTAATAAAGGAAATCTAGGTAAATCAACCACCGAATACTGTTCAAAATATGATGAGTCAAATTCTCACCTGCAACTTTCCAAGCATCTCAAGAAAATCTAGTTCCTAAAATAAAAATAAAACAATTCAGAAATGATTTGAGAGAGAAACTAGAAACTACCAATAATTAAAAACCCGCGTATAAGAACCTACAATTTTGCAAGTCAGCCTGACTAGGTTCTTATATATTGGGTATTTAGTGGGAAATGAGGCTGTTGAGGTTCTTAAATTCGTTCTTAATTTATTCAGGGCTTTTACCAATTTATTTTATTCTGATTCAAAGTTCAAGCCTATTTTTGACAGCATAGGTTCCAAATCTTTAANAGGTGTTGGGGAAGATGAAAAGAAATGGGTCTACCACCAAAGACATGAGTTTCAATAACATTATGAACAGCTAATACTTTGAAGCTTAGGACTGGAAATACTGAAAAGGACATTTAAAAATGTCCTTGGAGCAGTTTTTTTGCAATAAACATTTAGGTTCAGTAATACTAAGCAACTGGAGTTTTAATGATGATCTACAAATAAGAACCTAACCTCAAATTTCAGGCTGAATTGGTTCTTATATAATGGGGGTCTAATTTCAAAATTTCAGCCTGTAGGTTCTTAATCCACTAGGTTCTTATACGCGGGTTTTTACTGTAATTAAAAATCTAAAACGAGGCATTCAGTAAGATATCTAAGAAATCGGCAATTTCAGATGGAAATCACAACTTTGTGACAAATCAAAAAGCAAGAATGAAAACGACAATCTTATTTTCTTTCGTATCATTTATTCGACAGATCCATCAGTTAAATTCGACGTAATCAGTAGTGTTAGCATTGGCCTAAGGCCAAGCATTATTAGACTCAAATCATTGTGTTATAAAAACCCGTAAAAAACCTAAGGGTTTCATTTCATTTCATTTCATTTAATATTAATATCCTTTATACACAAATCAACCCTTCAGCAAATTAAAATATAGAACAACTACTTACAACGATAAAAATTTGAAGAATATAAACCTACAGCCCTATAAAACCTAACCTTTGCTAATCTTCCAGGGAGTTGTGTTTGAGAGTCTAGCTCTTTAGATGCGTTTTAAGTTCTTTTTTGAAACGATTCAGTGTTGGTAGCTCACGAATTTCGGCAGGTGTGTCATTCCATACCTTGAGAGCTGCGTAGTGAAAGCCTTTTTTGCAAATTCAGTCCAGTAGGGATCTGGAGATCTTTACAGTGCTTCGTATTGTAGGTTGAGTGGAAAGATCTCAGTTGGTATTTATCCCGTAGGCTTTCAGGGCATAGTCTGTTCATAATCTTGTAGGTCATGACATTCCGATCGTAACGGGAAAGATTCTCTACGTTTAACCAGGAAGCCGACCAGTTATCATGTAGATTTTGTGGACAACTTAATCGGTTGGTGTCTCAAGAGGCAAGGAATCATTATAGAACCTTGAGGAAGAATGTTCGCTCACAAACTGCAGTCTATCTCGAGTTAGATGTCACGTGAGATTTGCCATAACGCAACATTACTCATGCAGAACACTTTAATTGTTTTTCTTCGCGGACATTTTCACTTGACATCTAATTTAAAACATACTTTAGTAATAGACGTTGGCGTGAGAAATCAAATAGACTTTGGACCGACCTTGGGAACAACAAAGGGAACGGCAAATGGAAATGCAATACAACTTAGACTGAAAGATGAGGCCCCCCAAAAGGGGGGTCTGTGTTCCCATGTTCCCTAAAAAAAATTAACAAATCTCCCTTGTCCCCCGTAATGTTTCTTGAATGTTCCTTGAAAAGAAATCTTGAAACGTTCCCTAGTTCCTCAAAAGTAGTCCTTTGATCCCTAGTTCCCTAGAAAATTTTGCTTATGTTCCCCTGTTCCCATTAATAAAAATGGCAAGTTCCCTTGTTCCCCATAACCCCTGGGGGGCCTCAAAGATAGAGTACATCAATACTGATCTTTTTTCAATGAGCATTGAAAGGGATTGATTCACATCTAAAACATATAAAGCTTTACTCCATATACATGGATTTGTTTTGAAATACCTCAAGAAGCAAGAACCATTGATTTTCAATCGTTAATTGGACGCTCAAAACGAAAAGGAAATTACGTTGCTTCGCAGCAATCAGTTTGATTTCCAGATCACGGAGGCTGAAAACGAGGCTTCATCGAACTGCAGGAATTTTACGGAAAAAGACAACAATAATCTAAAGATCAGTCAACCTTTCAAGGATACCTTTCAAAACACTGTGAGCAAAATATTCAACACACTACCAACAGAAATTAGAGAACAGAAATCGTTGACCTCCTTCTGTAGAAACTTGCAACTTATGCACGAGTCAAATCGATACCTGGCCATCCCCCCCCCCGGGCCACCCCCGGACATTTGATTTTTTTTCATTCTTGGTGGTCAAATTCCCCGCCCGTGGCTAGCGAACTCCCATCAAATGCCCCGGTCTTGCAGCCTTAAAATATAGATTTGGCTATATAATGGCCCAATAAGGTTTAAAACGCTCTGATATTTGGTTCAAATTCCCCGCCCCTGGGATCGTATACATGGTCAAATGCCCGGGGGTGGCCCGGGGGGGATGGCCAGGTATCGATTTGACTCGTGCATTAGTAAGGCGTGCAAAAGAGGGACTATGCTCTTCGTCGACTTACGACTATGCTTCTAATCTTTAATTTTGGAACGAGTATTTTTAGAACATCTTTATTTACCCCCAGGGGGGATACTCAGCACATACATATACGGGGAGGTCAGTCCGAGAAACTTTCAGGCAACCCAAAAATATCAGTTCAGCTTCATTCCAACCTAAAAATATCAGCTCATTTTATACTTAGACGCACATAAAATATCCTGAAACATTGCAAACTGAGGTCAGGATTGCCCCTAAAGAACCCAGAAATATCAGCAATAACCAGATTTGATGCAAAAAAATATGATGCCCATAATTTCAGTGCAATGGGCCCAAAAATATCACTTTTGGCAAAATTCTGACCCAGAAATATCGGACTTACCTCCCCGTATGTGCATGTGCTGAGTGTCCCCCCTGGGTATTTACCTTCCGTACGTTTATATTTTTGTGAGGGGTGATAAAAAACGATCAAAAACGATCAAAAACGACTGCAATCAACACTTCCTTATTGTTCTTGACATTGTTTTCCCAGCCAGAATTTCCTTTGTTCAAGATTATGTGCCTATGCTGACTTGGGTTGTTTCTATGCCCCATTTGAATTATCGATCATAGACACCTGCTTGTTCGATATATCAAACTTTGCTTTGATGCCCAACGACGAGATCTTCAAGGGTGAGCATGTGCAGTGTTTTTGGTGGTCCTATGTATGTCTTGGAAAAACGATTTCACCAACCCATTTTTCAGCGTACCGTACAAATTGCGCTCTTAAAAAGACTGGTTTTGGGGACATACCTTTTTATAATACACCGATAAAACCCAATTTTGAGGACAAATGTTCACTAACATCCAGGAACATGAACAGTCCAAGTCAGTTGCAAAATGATATTCTTGGAAAGAGTTCAAAATTAACCTGATTTTAGGGACAGACATTAACATAGAATGGAAAAAATAAACCGGCTATGTGGACATACATAGGACCACTGTCCTCGCTGCAACATGCCCACCCTTGGATCTTCTCGCTGGAGTTTTTGATGTATTACGACCATTTGGACATAGTAATTTTTCAAACGAGGTTCTTACACAGCTTTTATCATACGGTGATGACGACCTTCCTGATGACCTCGATAGAAATATACTCGATTTGATTTTGCAAAACTGACTCCACAAAACTGGTCGGTTTGATTGAGTCTATTTAAAACTTAGCTGTATACGCCACACACACCACCATTTGTCGCAAATTTTCTTTTTGTAAATTCACTTTTTTTATTAGTAAGTTATCTGTAGTTTCATGGAATATAAAAAACTTGCTGTGGTTTTTGGCAATACAATTCGAAAATAGAAAATAGCACTGTTAAAATACAATCTTTTGTTCCCTGTATTCCTTTCACTTTCGCACTAACTAATCATATTGGTCATTCGATTACTGTCAGTATTTCAATTAGAATTAGAAGACATTGCTAATGGGCACAACTCTAATAGGTAGTTAGGTAATTAAAGTCTGATGAGTAATCAAAATCTGGTTAATAGTTGGTTACAGAATTCTTGAATCCTTACAAAGACTGTTACAAATTACATCACAGTAATCAATAGCCTGTGTTGTGACGCAGGCGAAGTAATCAATTACTTGTGAACAAAAAATAAAATGTAACTGGATGCAAAATACTCTATTTGTTACTTTGTCAATCGGGATTAAACCTAGCAAACATTCAGTCTGGTGTTCACAATAGTGAGCAGTTACACTTAGACCTAGCTAACCCCATTCACACCCTATGTTCACACTGACGAACTTAAAGACCGACCATTGACCAGCATGCTTTGCGCAAAGTCAGTGTTTTTGCTTTCCACAGCTCCGTAGTTTCTGACTGTCAGAAAGTATTGAAAAACAAAAACAAACGATCGCAAAGCATGCGGGTCAATGGTCGGTCTTTAAGCCAGCTTTATCTAAACCAGGTTAAATTTCAACCAATCAAATGAGTTTGATTTGTTGGATTGACAAAATTAGAATGCAACATTTGATAACCGGGTTTAATTTAGGCTGGTTTATCTTGCAAGTGTGAATGGGATAATATTCAATTGCTGTCCAATCCCTGACTGACAAAGTAAAAACTGCATAGCACTCTTCTTGTTTGCCTTGCCCACAATAGACGATTCCGGAAAAGATGGCGTCGAGGGGCATTTGACCAAGATGCATTGCGTTTGATGATCGAATTTCTATAGAATCACTGTTGATTCCATTATAGAACGCAATGCATCTTGGTCAAATGCCCCCCGACGCCATCTTTTCCGGAATCGTCTATTGGTTATGATTCAAGATTCAATGTAACTTTATGCCTTTTATAGACTTACAGTAGAATCCCACCTTAAAGAAATCCACTTTCAGACCTCAGACCATCATTTTCCCTTTGTTAGCCCATTGTTTCCCTGAAATGTTCTGGCAAAAATCTAAATTTTTGTCTGACATTCATCACATTATATCATCAGAGATAAGATCCAACAGAGAAGAAATGATAGTAACAGTGCACTAATTTGAAATTTAACTTAAGTATTTGTGTGGTCAAGCAAAGGGCAATAAGAGTAAACCCAGAGAGCAAATGAGTAAACATATATTTTTTCCGCAAAAACGGGTTGTTTTGCTAAGCATCCAAGATAGCATCTGTTTCCTTATTCTGAAGGACCCCAACTCCAATCTCTTTCAGATCTGCCTGCACTCTGCACACAATATTTATAGTTTGCCCTAAAGTTAACTGATGATGGCTTTAATACTTCTCCAGGCAGGAATCTGTATGCCCCTGCCCTTAATCATGCAAATAGCACTTAACTAGTCAATTACATTCAATGAAAAGACCACCTCCTTTTGTGCTGAAGGAAAAGAATTAATGAGCAAATTTTGCAAAACTATTTTAGCAATGTAAATAAATGTTCCTATTTCCTAGCTTGGAGGACTATATTTAATCAATGCTTTGTGGATAGCACTTCAAAGAACATCCTTATACTTCTTGAATAATTAAAGACTTTTAAAATACTTTGAAGTAAATTTAAACAAACTCAACCAAAACTATAGGCTGCTCCTAACTAAGTTTGCTTTCTTTGTGAAATGCTCATAAGTTAAAAGGAACAGGCATAGGTAAATAGGAGTGGCCTAAAGGTAAAGAAAACACCTACACATTCATTGTTCCCAAACTTAGCTCTACAATGAAACTGCAAAGTCCAAAATTGTATACAATACTCTAACTCCAGAATAATGTCTCTCCCCGCTTATTAATTTTTTGAAAAAAATCCACCCAGGACATCCTTATTCCAGACTACCCAGTTTATTATTTTTGAGCTTCTTGAAATGTAAAACATGTGAAATCATCCTTCCTGAAATATGACTCGAAAAGTATTTTTCATATTTCTAATAGTTTCTGTGAGTTTTAACTTGTTTTTACAGTAAAAAAAATGTGCGCGTTTTGTCCCATTACAGAACTGCCAATTGAATTTCCAACCAACTCCGTTTTTCCAGACAGTATATTAGTATAGGATATCAGAATGTTGGGATTCAGGAAACTTTGCATCCACCCTGTTTATTCCAGACCCCCCTCCCCCCATCTATTCCGGACTTTTTTTTTTCCCCATACTTTATTTTACGTTGGTAAATAGGTAAGATAGCTAATTACAATACATAAATGCAAGAATCAGCTAATCAATACCAACAAACATAACATAATTAATACACATAAACATAATTAATAGTAAAGTGGCAAAAACGAAACGAAAACGATATCTAGATTCAGATTTTGATTAATGTAGCCAAGATTCTGTAAATACGGGGTACAGAGCCTACAAATGCAAGGGATGGAAAACTGCTTTATTTTAGCTTTGAATATTCCTAAACTGCTAGCCATTCTAATTCCATACTTGAATGTAGGCTATTTCTAATTGCCCAGAACCTCTGTGTCAGCTTAAATTGTGCCCTTCCCCATCTCAACTAATCAAATAATAAACCATCATATATAATTCTGCCACAGTTTGTGAATCGCCAAACAAACAACTTGAAAGTTAAATACACATGCATACCTCCAATTTATCATCTTCACTCTTTTCTTCGTCAGTTGACTCTACCTTCTGAAGATTTGCTATAAAATCAAAGATAAAACATTTACAAGCCCTGAAAGGTAATCAAGCACCTAAAACTAAAACCTGGATCACAATTTTACTAACTTTAATCATATTTTGGTTTGTGGTAAACCTTAATTCTAACATTACAATAAGTGTATTTAATTCTGTGGTGATAATAAAGGACCTCATCCTCATCCAAAAGCATTTAACAGCAAAAGTATCAAAACTAAATCTTCTTGTGGCTTGACCTGGCTCATATCTAAATATGAATTCTGAAAGCGCTAAATATAGCCATGTTTAAGGATTTGGTTTCATTTTTTGTGTTCCGAACGAAAACATTGAGGTTCTGCACATAGTTGTAATACTGTTCTAATTTAGATTATATCACATTGTGCAATATTACCAGACCACAGATTGCCTCTGCAAATAACAAAGGATGCACAGCTAATGAAGATCTTAGTTTGTTAATACAATCAGAAGCAAGTATGTATAGTCTAATGGGACAATATGGCTAGTTTTATTTGTAGAATTTTATACCCAAGGAAAGAAATATGTTTACGAGATTATGAAGAATCATTGCATCAGCATAGTATATTTTGTGTATCCTATATGTTTTAGTTCTCTTTCGTTGGCAATTATTTACAATTATCCTCTGGTGCCGTAAAAAAATTCTTTTGATAGATGAAGGCATAGCAAAAACCACTGTCAGACTCTTTACTGACTTTTTAAGGTGTTGTGGCACTGTGGTGTATCCCTCTGATTTTGCAGCCATAACAGTCAGGCGAACAGGGTTTGAGCCCAGTATGAGCTCTACCACGTGAGCGCCATAACAACGGGTCATGGACTGATTAGGTCTTCTCTACTTTTGCAATCCTAGTGCTTGGCCTTAAAAACCGCAACTTTACCTTCACCTTCACAGCCAACATTTAGATACTGACAGCAAACATTCTACTATTCTGTCATTTTCTGGATTCCTGGTGAATTTTCAGCCAAGACAAAACACAGAATAAAAAGGTGTGGCTATCCTGAAAGTAATGATGGGTTGTATGGGAAGTCCTTAGTCGTGACAAGTTTGATCTCTGAATAATCTAACAGGTCATTTTCAATCTGCCTTGATAAACATTACAAACCTTCTTGGACAAAAAATTACACATATAAATTAAATCTTTGATCTTTCTTTGGCTTAGAAGCCTTGTATGCAGCCAGCACTTGAAGAGAACATTGAAAACATTGAAGAAATGTGTAAGCTTTCAATTAGCAACAGTTCTGCGAGCATGTAGTAACTGATAAGACTTAGCAAACCATATGTTATAGTCGGACATCAAAAAGGGCCTAATCAATCAAATACTTGCAAACCCAAACCCCTTGCAAACATAAACAAGAATACAGGTAAACAGACATAAAACCTTTGATCTTTGTTTGGCTTAGAAGCCTTGTATAGAGCCAGGATTCAAGAAAGACACACAATTGACTTATTCACTTCAAATAAGACCAATTTAGGCTAGTCTATATGCCGTACTTATCATCTGCAAGCCAGGCAGAATAAAAGGACCTCTGCCTGGTTGTCATAACAGAGGTCCTGCTAGCTGCCTCAAGAATCATGACATTTATATAGGACGATACGAGAGGACCATCGCTATTGTTTAACAAAACAAACGATGACATTTCCAGGCGAATCCCCAATGTCATATGTCATACGTTTGGAGGCAGTGTAAACAGGCCTAAGTTTCCGTGTAACCTAATCTTTGAATATTTGGCTTCTGATCCCTCACAATTCATTAAAGTAAGCGGTGATCAAATATCAATGATTTCACCAAAATGTCAAAACGGTCGACGAACAAAAGCTGAATTAACCTTTGTGCATCTAATTTCACTTACGATAGCAACGAAAAAAACAAACCTTCGCGTTTATTGCNGCATTTAACAGCAAAAGTATCAAAACTAAATCTTCTTGTGGCTTGACCTGGCTCATATCTAAATATGAATTCTGAAAGCGCTAAATATAGCCATGTTTAAGGATTTGGTTTCATTTTTTGTGTTCCGAACGAAAACATTGAGGTTCTGCACATAGTTGTAATACTGTTCTAATTTAGATTATATCACATTGTGCAATATTACCAGACCACAGATTGCCTCTGCAAATAACAAAGGATGCACAGCTAATGAAGATCTTAGTTTGTTAATACAATCAGAAGCAAGTATGTATAGTCTAATGGGACAATATGGCTAGTTTTATTTGTAGAATTTTATACACAAGGAAAGAAATATGTTTACGAGATTATGAAGAATCATTGCATCAGCATAGTATATTTTGTGTATCCTATATGTTTTAGTTCTCTTTCGTTGGCAATTATTTACAATTATCCTCTGGTGTCGTAAAAAAAATTCTTTTGACAGATGAAGGCTAGCAAAAACCACTATCAGACTCTTTACTGACTTTTTAAGGTGCATTCCTCTGACTTTGCAGCCATAACAGTCAGGCGGACAGGATTCGAGCCCAGTATGAGCTCTACCACTTGAGCGCCATAACAACGGATCATGGACTGATTAGGTCTTCTCTACTTCTGCAATCCTAGTGCTTGGCCTTAAAAACCGCAATTTTACCTTCACCTTCACAGCCAACATTTAGATACTGACAGCAAACATTCTACTTTTCTGTCATTTTCTGGATTCCTGGTGAATTTTCAGCCAAGACAAAACACAGAATAAAAAGGTGTGGCTATCCTGAAAGTAATGATGGGCTGTATGGGAAGTCCTTAGTTGTGACAAGTTTGATCTCTGAATAATCTAACAGGTCATTTTTAATCTGCCTTGATAAACATTACAAACCTTCTTGCACAAAAAAATACACATATAAATTAAATATTTGATCTTTCTTTGGCTTAGAAGCCTTGTATGCAGCCAGCACTTGAAGAGAACATTGAAAACATTGAAGAAATGTGTAAGCTTTCAATTAGCAACAGTTCTGCGAGCATGTAGTAACTGATAAGACTTAGCAAACCATATGTTATAGTCGGACATCAAAAAGGGCCTAATCAATCAAATACATGCAAACCCCTTGCAAACAAGAAGACAGGTAAACAGACATAAAACCTTTGATCTTTGTTTGGCTTAGAAGCCTTGTATAGAGCCAGGATTCAAGAAAGACACACAATTGACTTATTCACTTCAAATAAGACCAATTTAGGCTAGTCTATATGCCGTACTTCTAAGTTTAAGAAATCATCTGCAAGCCAGGCAGGATAAAAGGACCTCTGCCTGGTTGTCATAACAGAGGTCCCGCTAGCTGCCTCAAGAATCATGACATTTATATAGGACAATACGAGAGGACCATCGCTATTGTTTAACACATATTTCTATGGTTTAACAAAACAAACGATGACATTTCCAGGCGAATCCCCAATGTCATATGTCATACGTTTGGAGGCAGTGTAAACAGGCCTAAGTTTCCGTGTAACCTAATCTTTGAATATTTGGCTTCTGATCCCTCACAATTCATTAAAGTAAGCGGTGATCAAATATCAATGATTTCACCAAAATGTCAAAACGGTCGACGAACAAAAGCTGAATTAACCTTTGTGCATCTAATTTCACTTACGATAGCAACGAAAAAAACAAACCTTCGCGTTTATTGCGCTTGTGACTTGCTGAGTGTCCGTTCATCATCGTTTTCAGCATGATCTTATAAAATGGCCTAAACTGTCTAATATATTAACTCCCACAATCTTTTCTTTTAACTCTATGGCAAAGATAATTCTTCAGCATGGACAATTCTGATGAAATCTCTTCATTTACGTGATAAAAAATCTTCAGGCAACTGCATCGGCTATCTCATATACATAGAGATAATTTAGAATAATAGATTTTGCCTGGTGGCTGGCTGAGCTATTCTTTTCGAAGTCTTTATTTTCACAGCTCTTGTTATCTTTCATTGGCAAGTTGAAATCTTTTGATCTCTTGCGGAAATGGCAATGAGCGATGGGAAACCCGTTATAACGCAATCATTTGTTCACTCGGAAAATACACAAGTGTTCAAAGCTTTCTGTTTCATGTCAAAAGTGATTAAAACTCCAGCGTGAAAATTTTCACTTCCGCTAATAGGGTGTTGTAAAAGGTCATTAAGGTGGGAGCATTGCCCTCTCTGGCCTCATAAAAGGGAAATACGGCGGTTGCTAAGAGAGAGTGGTTGTCAACCATTCCAAGAGAATTTAAACTCTTTTTTAGAAACAGGTTTTTATCCCCTGAAAGCCTGTTTCTTTCTGACTGTAAGGACCCATGAAGTGATATGTTATGATATGAAGCAAAGATTAGGTGATGCAGGCGCAGATCCTGCGTGCAGTCTTTCGTTTTGTAAAATTGAAAGAACCATAAAATTTCTATTTTATCATTCTTTCAATTTTACACAAAAGAAAGGCTGCATGCAGGCTAGGATCCAGGCCGGGTCGACCGGTTTGCATAAACCGGTCAGATAATCAGAGAAATAAATATTTTTATTTTGTCTCTAGGCTGTTACTTTTCATGATTTTATCTTGTGATTGAAATTGGCATATAACATGATCTAGAGCGAAAATGTTTCGATGCGAGGGCGCAATATTGAACTTCAGTACCATAGACATATTCAGTACAGTAAAAACCCGCGAATAAGAACCTACTATTTTGCAAGTCAGCCTGGGTTCTTAAACAATGAATACAATGGATTGGTTCTTATAAAACAATTGAAAATTTGACCATAACAAATCTGCAAACCCGCACGTGTCGCCAATTATCCATTGTTCGTCCATTGTTTTCTGCAATTTGTTTGGTGGCTTCACCCAAGCCACGAAAAAGTGACCGCTAAAAATCCACTTATATCCGACCAATCGTAGAAGATATAAATGTTTGGTTTGCTCCTCAGTGAAGTACAATGATTTATCTTCAAAACTGCGCTTTCATTTTGGAAAAAAATATGAAAATCCTGTCTGATATTTCCTTTAAAAAAACTGCAAAAATCATCGTTTTGTCTAAAAATAGGCGACGGAGCCCCTTTAATCCACAAGGTTCTTATATGCGGGTTTTTACTGTACCCATTTTTCTTTTCAAAAAATTAATCCTTGGCGATATTAGCGATATTTCACTAAGCCCAATTCAGTATTAACTACTGAGCACATTCTATTGAAGTTATCCTTGCTAATTGAGTGAAAATAGTAGTAGACAAGCCGACGTTTGTCATTTCAATACGAGTATTGTCCTAGTTATAAGGGGATTTAGTGTTACGTAAGAGAAGGAAATTCTGACCCGGTCACCCATTCATTTCGAGCTTCAGACCAATCAGAACTCGGTGGAACCCAATCAAAATTGCGCAAATAAAATTTAGCTTTGTGAGCTCAAAATCCCAACAGTAAATCTCACGACAATGGCCTTGCGTTCCTTTGGCGTCAATCATGATTGTATTGTTTTAGATTTTAACATTGTTTCAGTTCAAGGGTTTGGATCCAACTGGCTGAATTTGAATGAAATCATGACTGTTTTGATTACCAAAGGAACGCGCAGTGGATGTTCCCTCTTTGAAAAGGGCGTTCCCTAAGATTAAATGGCGTGGTCCTAAAATCTTTTGGCGCAATCCACCTCACAAATCGGTCACCATAAACGCTGGATCCGTGCCTGCCTCTCGTCTTGGTTAAAAACTCAAAGCTAAAAAACCTTTCAAAATTGGCCGAGATGACAAAGCATTGCTACTTAGCGAAGAGGCTGATAGTAGTTCATTTTCATGTCATTACTGTGCGAATGGCTGTTAAGCCAAACAAGATCAGTTTCATCAAACATGGCCATTCTTTGGCCATCTCTGGGCTTTCCATGTCTGAGATTAAACTGAGCACGTGACTAGCGCCTCCAACAAGATACATCACGACAACAATATTAACAAAGAAGGAAAGGGACCTAATCCATTCTATATAATTGCTCTTGCAAAAAAATTGAAACTGTGCTGTGCCATAAAACATTCTCAAGATATAGGCATATAGCAAATTATTGGTTTGACGACTTCAACTTATTGTGGCCTATGGGCGGTACTCTGGGCACTTCTCAAGATAGCCCAAGCACTTAAGCCTGCATACAGACTATACTTTTCCACTGCGAAGGAAAGTTCCTCTTTGGCACTCCTTCTCAGTGGAACGGTCTGAAAGCATCAGGCTAAAGCGCTTTGTGAGGTGAGATGCAACTTGCAAATTATCACCAAGAACTCCTTTGTCTCAACTCTGAGATGAAGCCTCGGACACGCTGCTGGCTGCTACGCCATTCACACAGTCAACTTGAAAATTTACAGTGACAGTCGAAACATCTCAAGATGCGAATACATCCATCCATCGCATTTGCATGTGCCTACCGTAAACATCCAGGGGGTTAGTCTGACAACTTTCAAGCAACCCAAAAATATTAGTTCAGCTTCCGTGCAACTCAAAATATTAGCTCATTGTATACTTGATACCTGTAAACTAAACGATGCAAATTGAGATCAGGATTTCCTTTAAGCAACTCAAAAATATCGGTACAACTATATCAGATGCCAAAAAAGATCATGGCCATAATTTCAGTTTATTTGGACCCAAAAATATCACTCTCAGCAATATTCTGACCCAGAAATATCGATCTTACCTCCCCGTCTGTGCATATACTGAGTGTCAACCCTGGGCTACCTTACGCCCACCTGGAAATGAAGAGAGTCTTGGAAACACACTGGGTGGTTGAGAGTTTATCTATATATAACATCCATCCAACTTGCATGCAGCTTACTTTGGGCCTGTCTTCCTTCGGATGAAGTTTCTTGGAAACTAGTAGTATCTAACTACTGCGCCCTTGCGCCTTAATTTTAAATATTTCAGGGCAGCCTAAATTCACTGCAGAACTGCTGAACTTCATGATCGAAATTATGCACAATACCTCGCACGGACTCTGACGATGATCGAAGAAATGCAGCACGTGTTTCAGATAGAGTTGAAGAACTTTCTGTGCTGATTCTTCTCCTGGATCTTCCAACCAAGAATTCTTGAACTTTATGCTTCCTAGTCTTCTTTTTCTTGACTACAGAACAAGGGAGTTCTGGGGAATCGTCTTCCATGTTGATCTATCTTGCACTCCAAATCACGGCGTTTTCATCAGTTATATGATGATCAGCATTTTTGTTAGGCTTAATCTTTCAACAGAACTTAAAACTTTCTGTAGACGTAATTGGCAACCTGCGTTGATGCAATCCAACTGACTGATTGAATCTCTCAACACATGTTATCAAAACAAACCGGCATTATCCAGGTATGTAGGCCTATCAAAGATGGCGCATGATAACACCATTTTCAGTTTCAGTTCAGTTTGCTTTGAGCATTTGCAAAGTTTTCACTCAAATATTATTCAACCTGCCCAGCCAAGTATTTACATTTATACGATACCGTCATGGATATGAGTTAGGTCAAAAAGCAAACAGCCTATTCAATTCATGTTTGGTTTTAATTTTTTATATTTACGTAACTTCTATGACTCCGATGAACGGTTCGAAATGATTTTGCTTCATCTATAATTGATGGACTTGTTGTTTAATTCATTTAAATGGTGATCACAATGTGTTGTGTGTATACATAATTAAAACTACCCCGCTGCAACAGTTGTTTAAATTTCTAAAGAAAATTTCTTTGAGGGAGGTAAATGTATGGGCCTAAGTAAGATGAATCACATGCCGCTGGTCACAGATTCCTTGTGAAGCAGCTGGACATCATTAGGCCGTTAGCCTGTATTCCAGATCCCATACGAAAAAGACGAAACTTCCCTACTTGGAAATACAAACTTGATAAATGGGATTATAGTCCTGCTTAGATCTGCACAATATCTTCCAGCAATCTACCAACATTTCGAGAATATCAATCAGACTACCAACAAATGTTGTCTGTTGTTGGACACATCTCCTCGAATCGGGCCGGTCAAATTTTTGTAAATACTAAGTCAATAGGAAAAATACTCGATTGACGTAGATCAGTTACCCAAATATGGTTTGTCGCGTGTCAAGGCCTATTGTATTTGCACCGCTATTTTAACAAGAATAAGGGCAATGAGCATTCAAAGACATATTTATCAATATATCTTTTAATTTGGCATTCAATATTGTCTTGACTCTTTTCGAAATCAGTACTTGAGTTTCTTAAATTTTCGGCCATCCTGGTGCTAGTTTCTTATAGAGTAGTTTCTTAAGAAAATAATCTGTAGACCTCCGTAATCTTCGGGGATCATGATCAGGTGTCTAATTTGTCAGTTGATATATATTTGGTGCCCATGCCAAATATCAATAGTAGATTAGCCCGGAGGCTGCTCGATGTTCTTTGTTTTGTCCGAAGTTTCAAATTTTCCCGCCCTTTTTACGTGATAGCTGAGAACTAGTGTCCAGGTCGACCGAGGACAGGACGGGGTTGCAAACACTAGATACACAAAGGCATGTTAGCCCTATCTGGACCGGGGGGTCTAAAATAGCCCCCCCCCCCCTAAAATCTTTATCTGTTTAATTTCTTTTTTTGCTAATTTCTAGGCTTATGTCTTATCCAAATTTCTTCAACATATCTCATGTAGTTTTAGAAATATAACAACTTTCTGAGAGAGTAGTTTTATTATCTTGCTTGTTTTACAGTCAAACCCTTTATAACTTCAAATTAAGATCATTCTTGACAGAGGTAAGATAACTGGATGAAATTTTCAATTCAACCATCAATCAATAAGAGAATATGGGAAAAACTTAATTTTGTTGTTTTTCTAAGAAAAGACGTAATTGATGACATCACATATATATTGAATTTAGGTAATAAATCTTGGTTTACAAAGTTGATTATTTTTTCAAAAAATTAATTTTTTATGAGATTTTGATATTTTATCTTTATTTAGTTAAAATAAGCATAGTATTCCTCTTGAGTGAGATTTTACAGTCAAATCTGTATTAGTACTGTTTTTGGCCTAAAACTAAGAAAAATTATGACATCATCGAATATACAACAATTAGTGTAAAATAAATTATAAATTCGGACTTTTCACATCAAGTTTCATCAGATGGTCAATTTTCTTTCTTTTAACCCTGGTCAATTCGGAGTTCTGAGGGGGGATGCTAATTTAGGCCTGATGATGCTCAGAAAAGCCCTGTCCAGATAGGGTTAAACTACAGTTAATTATGTATAAAGAAATTATGGCATCCTTCAGATACCCCGTTCCCGGTTGACCTGGGAACTAGTTCTCAGGCTATCACGTTCAACGCGTGGGAAAATTTTGAAACTTCAGACCAAACAAAGAACAATAGTGAGCAGCAGCAGGGAGCAGGTTTGGTTTGTCATGCGAGAGATCTCGCTTGCGTCACTTTAGATAGAAAATAGAACAAAAGTGAACAACAAAAAAGCATTTTTACTTACTTTGTCTAGGGTGCATACAGTCAATGTCACGCACGCACGATACGACTCGAACAAAATGAAGGACGCAGTTGGCGATGGCTGGCGATACCAATGCTAATTTTCTGCATATTACATGGGACGATCTCGCCTTGTTTTAGAAAAAGTCTCACAGTAAATCTTGCATGCTCTTACTTAATAAAAACAGATAAAACCCCTTTCCAGTTCGATAAAAAATCGCAAAACCCTAATCCTGAGCCCAATTCGGTCAACCTTTAACCCAATTCGGTCCAACATCACGATTTTCTTTCTATTGTTCATATATTATGATTCGTTCTTAAAATGTTCACCGAACAAAAAACGTGTTCCGTACTTTACAGATCCGCCTCGATTCCCAGCTGACTGAATGAAAAGAATGCGGACAAATGTGGACAGTGACCTATGTGGACTAGTAGATCGATCAACGTACTACTTTCAAAAGTTTTCTTGAGTTTAATATTTTAATAAAGTTTAATAAAGAAGAGATTTACCCATCGCTAGTTACATATTGAATATAACCCTGACAGAGAGACAGAGAGGACTCCAAACTCTGTAGTTCTATGCGGTTTCATCGAATAGACCATCTATAAATAGGTTCACGTTCAACGAATACATACTGGCATATCAACAGACCAACAGATAATTACTTTTGCGTACGTACGTAGTGGTAAATTTGAATGGTGCCGAACACAGCACAACCTGTATTTCAAAACGAAGCCCCCACTTGATAGTGCAGCGGTAGTTAGTCGACCTCAAGTAGCTCGGATGTAAAACAGTAAAGTGCTTCGTCGGGAAGTCAACCTGAAACTCTTGATGTGAATCTATTTAGGCCAAGTCGATTGTTGGCAAATGCCAAAGTAAAAGGACATGCTTTTATGAATGACTTTGAATTTTGCATGCGAGTGTCAAAAGCGTTTTTACTTCATGAAATCTAAAACAAGATACCTGTAAAACGTGTTAACTTTTCACCAGCTGCTCTGTGTAAAACAAGTCAATAATTTTGACAACTTTTCCAGGAGTTCTTCGTTTGTTCTTGTTTTGTTGTAACGCAAAAAGAGCCTACAATTTCATCACTGTTATTTCGTTCTGAATGAGGAAACAGGAAACAAAGCTTGCAAAATCTCATGAAAGAGACGAAAGAATTTGCTTATTTCTTTTCAACCTCAGACTTATTGTTTCAAACAATCAGATTTGTTCTGGTCAGCTATTCTAAATTCGAGGCAGAATGGGACGTAATTTAGTTGTTCCAATTTTGAAAGACATTCAATTCCAAAGAGGGCGCAAAAGAATAGACATTCAAATAGACACAGAGGAAGTCCTGTTTGTTCTATTGCTAAAATGCGGAACAGGGAATCACGAGGATTATCTTCGAGGAATCATTGGGAACTGAAGGAATGCCTAGTCTGCCTTGCCGTTTCCCGACATCTCCTGTGTTCCCTGCAATATTCCATTTTCCTACTTTTTGTAAAAGATGAGAGCAAAGAGGCGGTCAGCTGCAATGATAGTAGCTTTGGTCCTAAAAAATGCAAAATTTAAAAGAAACATCGCGCAAAATGGACAAAGGGATGGCTGTTGCAACGCCCAGTCCATGCCACGAAAAGGGTGCTTGAAAGACTTGTGTTTCAACGGGGAAACAGGGCTACAACTGCTGAAGATTTTGACGAAATTCTTGAAATCATTGAAACAGATCCAGCAGAAAAAGCCTCTGTTTCTTCATTTTCATGAAGTTAGGCCGCTCTGACGCCATTTTGATTGCATGTGGTTTGAGGATTTGAGGATCAAAAGAATTCCGCAATTTTCAAAGCATTACAATGCGGAACCATGACGTAAGAGCAGACGCGAGGAAAAATTGCATTCATTTGAGATTCGATAACTTGAACGGAATAGAACAGGTCCGATTCTTGAAAAATCCAATTCGACAATCTGACTACAGCATCAGTCATCCGATTTTTGCGTTTATACGGTCTGATTTTGTCGAATTCGATAAATCTGACCATGTGAAAGCATATACTTGGTAGCAACATATCTACCGTATTTCAGCTTTGTATCATTTACCATTAATTTCTTTGAATCTCCGAAAAATCCAAAAATTATGCATGCGGAATCAATAAATTCTGCATGCATATCTATTCTAATCTTAGTAAAATTTTCGTGTTTCAAATTTTTAATATATTCAAACAGAAAAGTATCAAGGAGAAAACTTCATTTTTGAAGGAATTAGAGCATACCAAAAATTCTAGCAGCCTCTTGGAGAAATTAAGAAATTCTACTAGAAGCGATCAGCGGTCAATTCGAGCAACAAGAAACTCTTACTATAAGAATTGGGCCAAAATTAAGAAACAACCGGATTACTAAAGTCTGTCTCAAATTAGATGTCACATGAGATTTGCGATTACGCAAAATTACTCATGCAAAGCACTTCAGTTGTTGTTATTCGCCGGAATTTTCACGTGACATCTAATTTGAGGCAGACTATAGAAAATTTGATCAATTTTTTAGATCTTTTCTGGAGGATTTTGAGAAGAAGTGTTTTTAAAATCGCTTGTAATTTGATAAGAAAAAGGCTGCTTTCCACGATATAAATGTTCTTATCTAAGTTGATATGTTAGCTATACAGGTATAATCAGTTTCTATGAATCTGAAAAACGGTTTGAGAGCTACAGGCTTTCAAACATCTACGGTATTATATAGGGCTCAAATCTTAACGGTGGATGTAAAATTCTATTACGTTTTTCTTTGAAATATATGGCTTGAAAGGAACCTAGGGTACTTTGCTGTAAATCTTGATTATTTTCAAAATGATGGTATTTATGATATTTGAGGCTGTGATGTCATCAAATTTCTAAATCCTAAACCAGAAGAGCGACAGATTTCTGCTATCCACCATATTGTAGACCTTCATAAACTATGGTTCTCTAGTTCTCTTGAAGATTCACTTTTCAAGATTCAGATATGGCTCACTTTTCTTCTATTGATCTTGGATTTACGATGATTTAATTTTTTCAAAATTTTCCATGAATTCTTTCAACAAGAATATAAACGCCACCATTTTGAAAATAATCAAGATATCAAATATTTCCACTGCATATTTACAGCAAAGTACCCTAAGTTCCTTTCAAGCCATTCAATTCAAAGAAAAATGTAACAGAATTTTATACCCACCTTTTTGAAGATTTGAAAGATCTGAACCCTACTGTGTACAAGTTTGACTCACTCCGTATAAAATAAAAAGTGTATTAGGTCCAATTAAAAATGAATAGGTAGAAACAAAATGGTAAGTAAAAAGAAATAAAAAATCTAGTATCATTGTCTTTCCATCATCCATAGAAATTGGATCCAGCTATTCTCACAGCACCATAATAAGCCCCTGCAAACTTATAGCAGAGATTCCGCATTATCCAACCATTACGTTTGCATCTTTTCAGCATATCACGGTAAAATATATTGTCACATATTTTCTGGCTGTACCGCTCCTGTGAAATATATATATAAAGATATATAGTCAAAATGTGTACATATAGTCTCATAGTCTCAAATATATAGTCTGAAATGGCAAAAAAACCAAATTGATGCCTGTTTTCTTCGAATAGTTGGACCCTCTTCAACGGTACACTATATATGAAGATATGTAGTGCGCTGATGTGAAGATATAAGCGGGGATCGCTGATGTGAAGATATAAGCGGGGATGGCGCAATGGTAGCGCGCTTGACTACCAACCTAAGGGTTGGTGGTTCGAGTCCCCGCCATGCCAAACCTGCTACGTAGAGTGAGGAGAGTCGCCAACTCTCTGTAATTCCAGGCTAAAGGAATCGCGAGGTGTGGTCACATCGAGAGGAAGGACCAGGACATTGCTTCGATAAGCTTAGCTTCTCAGTGTCCTAAAAACTACCTTCGGATGCTAGGTAGCAATATAGAAAAAAAAAAAAAAAAAAAAGATATGTAGTCTAAATAGTGTACAGTTGAAGAGGGCACAACTATTCAAAGATAGCAGGCATCAATGTGATATTTTGCGCTTTTTATTCTTCTTCCAGTGCCAACTAGTTTCGCCCACCAGGGCATGTAAAGCCCGCGCATGCTAGCTTGATGGGGGTGGATTTTGATTTGTGTAAACAAATGTTCGTTGCTAGTAATTATGTTGCTATCGATTGATGATTTTGCCGCGACAAATCTCTTACTTTATATTATTCATGAAATAGTTGCTTTTCAGAAAATTATGGTAACTTTGTAAAATGCAAAGAATTAAAATTGTGCCAAATTGAAATTATTATAGCTTGAAATAAGTATAGCACATCAAGTTGAAATTGTGTATGATTGCTATCTTCAAAAATTTCTGCCACCTCACGAAAAGCAACTTAATATGAAGCATTGGTTTCCGTCTTCCGATTAAATACTTTAGCGAAAGTACCTTGCTCAATTATGCATCGACTAGGGAGGACTGATAATAGATGGCAATGTTATCACAAAACTTAAAATCATTCCACAAAACGCCATTTTACCAAACAAGAACATTCATCTCCTGTGCTGCAAATTGCTAAATTATACCTGGTGACTCAAAAAAATGTCCCCCTGTTTGGAAACTTATTACAGCAAAAGTAGCTGTGCTATAAACATAGAAATTAATTTTTCTAATAGCTAAAAGATTGAAGTATTTTATATATTTTTTGAGGATTTTCAAAAAGCAGTCCCTTGGTAAATTCGAAAGATTAAAAAAAATCAGTCTTACAGAAGACGCAGAAAATGCCCTAAAACACACGAGCAAATCTTCCTGATCATTTGAAGTCCATTTGAGATACTTTTGAGAATTAGCGAAACTAATAAAATGATAAACTGAAACTATGACGAAAACGGAAATTAATATCTTATTTAATGTCTCTGAAAATAGAAGTATTGAAAATAGTAAAACTGACTAGTTGCATTTTTCTTTCATTTTGAGATTTCTTTTATCGTGCGTTTCAGGCGATTTTCTTGATGTTCTGCAAAAATAAGTTTTTGAAGCTTTTTAATTTACCACGGGACTACTACTTTGAAAATTACAAAGAAATATTTGTTAAATACTTTGATCTTGTAGCTATTAGAAAAATCAATTTGGATGATTATAGTGCAAGTAGATATGCTGCAATGATTTTTCGAAAGGGGGAGGGGACATGTTTTTAAGTCACCCGGTACTATACAATGTGTTTGACTTACCCTATAGTAGCATATGTCATGCTCGTTACAGAAGGGAGTAAACGTTCTTTTGAATGGAGCATAAAGTTTAAAAGGGACACTGCATCCATTTATCGTTGGTTTTCCGGCTATAAGAGAAGAAAAGTAAGTTGAAGAAAGTGCTAATTAAAATTTTCAGAATCTATCCAAGGGTGTCAGGACACCCGAGCTTTGATTAAATAT
>REGM01000051.1:238575-251720 GCA_004194415.1 Aurelia aurita | reverse complement strand
ATGATCAAAACAAATTCTTTCTTTTAATACCACAATGGGCTGTTCAGTTTCTTGGGTGCACAATATTAGTAACCAGACCCGATTTCAAAGGAAACTATTTCCTTTGAAATCGGGTCTGGTTATCAGGCTAGCCTTGCATTCAAGTAAGGATTGACTCATTGTTGCTGAAAACAGTAATGACGTCAATGTTAACATTGAAGGGCTTTCTCGGAATCTGATTGCAAGAACATACAGAGTTGAGGGCAATAGGACATCTTGTACGCCTAAGAAGTAACCCTATAGATTTTCCGTCGCAGCTCAGGAACAATGGAACAGAGTTTGAATGCTGCCTTTTCAGATATGTACTTTGATATTAGCTAGAAACTAGCTTCCCCATACTTTTTCATTGACATTTTTTACAGCTTTTGAAGGTTTAAATAACGTCCTCAAAGAACATTTTCAAGGCTTGTCAAGTCAGCTTATGAACTTTTTCTTGAAGGTTTCATTTGTTATAAAAGTTGTTCTTGTTTTTAGAAGCAATTGAAGTTTTTGATGCTGAAAAACATTGTTATGTAATGGGATTTTCTAAAAATGATATATCTCCTACGACCTTCTCAATAATAAAATTAACGTGAGTCCCCCCAAGGGTCCTTTGATTTATAGTATCAGGGAAAGTGTTCCAAAGTAGAGCTCCTTTGAAAACAAGTGAATTATTTCCGAATGTGCTTGCATTTCTTTTTGGTAATTGCAAGAGATTCTTAGTTCGTAGCTCATATTTCACGTCCTTTCTTTCGAAGAATGTCCACATGAATGATGGATTTTCTTGTGAAAGGGACTTAACAATTTGAAGCATCAATTTTTGCAGGTTTTGTGTGTGGACTTTTTGTTCATTCTTCAAAGAGATCACAAAAGGATGTATCCACAAAGCATGCCGGTTGCAAAGGCCCCTTTAAACCAATGATGATTTGTTATAAGAGGTGCTTGGTGACGTCAGTTTATACAGTTTGCATTGATGATGATGATAATGATACATGAAACATATCCGAAAATCAGTTAAAACTAACTACATATGATTTCATGCACCCCAGAAGAAGTAAAGCTTATCAAATTACTTCTAAATTTTATGTATTCTATTGGTATTTGTGTACTTTACTTTCCTGTTATCAACTTACCAATTTCTCTTCTGTCGCCAGCTTTATCACCCTCGTTTTCATCCATTGCAGAATCCTTTAGATCTTCAGTCTCGTATCCATCATTAGCGCTCTGGTCGTCTTTGCTCAGCTCAGCCTCGTTTCCTTCTTTCTCGTCTTGTTTATGATCATCAGCCTCTCTCACATTTTCATCCTCGTTCTCATCTTCTAACGAATCCTTTAGGTCTTTGGCCTCGTCTCCATCATAATCATCCTCTTGCAGATTTTCAGCCTCGTTCTCATCTTCTTTCGAATCCTTTAGGTCTTTGGCCTCGTCTCCATCATAATCATCCTCTTGCAGATTTTCAGCCTCGTTCTCTTCTCCCTCGACGTCTTTATAATAATCAGCCTCGTTCTCGTCTTCTAAAGGATCCTTTAGATTTCTTGCCTCGTCTCCATCTTTATCAGCCTCTTTTTGATTTGCAGACCCATTTTCATCTTTCCTTTCGATGTTTACATCAGAGCTATCATTTTGCATGGCTGCTTTATATTCTCTGATGAGTTTCTTCAGCTCAGCTTTCAGGCTTTTTAAATTGTTTCTCGGATCGTTTTCAGAACCGAATTCCGATGCATCTTTGAAACAATTGCTGATTGCATTGTTCACATCTGTGGATTCTTGCAACTTGCTCTGGAATGCAACATATGGTTAGAAATTAGACTTACTTCAGTCGTCCAGATGTTTTCACCCCATTTCTTTTTTACAGCACGAAATATACCTCTGCGGAGGAGCAAAAATAGATAAAAATGATGATGATTTTCACGGTAAAAAGGCCTTGATTTTGCTCTTAAAGCATGTTGCGTCTACAATAAGCCATACTTACTGAAATATGAATAAAATGGTATACATTCAGATGGTATACATTACATCTGTTCAAATCTTATCATTTTTTGAAATTCTCTATGATTGTTTGGTGGTGTTTTTTAGACACCTTGTAGAATTTTTCTGCCAAAATTATAATGATAATAATGATAATAATAATAATAATAATAATAATAATAATAATAATAATAATAATAATAATAATAATAATAATAATAATAATAATAATAATAATAATAATAATAACAATAACAATAACAATAATAATAATAACAATGATAATAATAATATTAATAATAATAGTAAGGTACTTCACATACCTCAACACAATATCTATCAATGTCTCTTTCCTCCATTATTTCACCATTGCTGCATGCAGCCAGAGCTGTAAAATATAAAATAATTGATTTTGATTTGATTTGATTTTTAATTATTTATACAGGGTAATACATTCAGTAATATAAAAATAACTGATTTACAATGTGCCCTGTCTAAAAACCTAAGCTAATTAATTTACAATCTGCAGTAAAAAAGAAAAAGAAATATTAATATATATAATCTATTATGGTTAGGAACAGGGAATGTTTCATGTTCAAACATGGGTAGTAGGAAAAGCGGAATGTGTTTTGGATTTATCCAGTGGTATCAAGAATCAGAACTATTAGGCCTACCTTTGCGCATGTTTTCTGTGTCGATCTTCTCCGTTGTCCTGTCGATTTAGCATTTTCATAAGGCTGTATTCGCTCTCCGTCCAACTATCCAAGCGCCATGTTTTAAAGTCTTTTGAAGATTTGGAAGCTATGCTCTACATTCTACATTGACGTTTTTATTTTTGATGACATTAGTCAGGATTGTATTGTCATCCCGTTCAACTTTTTGTTAAAGTTTGCCAAATTAGTACTGCCTTATGTAAAATTTTCCATGTCATGTGACGCTGCAATGATGTCACAGTGAAGCCACACTTCAATCCTGACTACATACATAAACGGCACTTATAGGCATTTACACCGGGTGAGTCGGAAAAACGTTTAGATGTATGAAAGCCTGTAGCTCTCAAACCATTTATCAGATTCCTATAGATTAATTGTTATTGTATAACTAACATATCAACTTAGATAAAAAAATTTAGTTTGTCAACAACCGTAGTATCGTTCTCAGATTACAAGCGATTTCATAAAAATGCTTCATCTCAAAATCCTTCAAAGAAGGCTTTTGCTAGCAATTCATAGCCAAAATTGAAATTTTTTAACTTTGAATCGACCTCTGGTTGCTTTTAGAAGAGTTTCGTAAATTTCCAGAAGAGGCTGCTACAGTTTCTTATCAGAGGTTTCTTAGGGACCGGTCATTATTTCCTCCCGGGGAGGGGGTGGAAGACATCTGGGAGGGGGAACCACCATTTTACCTACTCAAAAAGAGGGGGATGAAAAATAAAGCACATTTTAGGGAGCGGGTATGAACAAATTTGAGGTCAATCCTGTTAATTTCTGTTTTATGGAAGAAAAACATTGTTCTTCAGATTCTAAGTAAACCCTGTTCATGCAACTGCCTGCTTTTAACCCATCCGCTCTGTGCTCTTTTCTCATCTCATTTGAAATGGCTTTTTTTGCTCATTACTAGCAGCTATGACGATGTAAATCTTTATGAAATGGAAATCATGACGGTATGGTGACAATTTTACCCTTTGGGTATCGGGAGGGGGGTTGAAAAGATTATCTGAAATGTTGGAGGTGGGACCAAAATTTTCAGGCAAATCAGAGAGGGGGAACGAAACTTCCATAAAATATTTGAAAATGTCTTCCCCCCCCTCCCCTGTAAGAATTGATGACCCGTCCCTTACAAACAAAGTGTATTCAAACATATTTAGAGACTGCATTACCTATCGCTACCAATGCGATTAACTTCATCATCGTTCCTTGGAGACGGCCTTTTCGTGAGCCAAGATCAGCAGCGCAACCTCCTTCCTCGATGAATGGCGAACTCTGACGGGAACACTTGCCGCACTCTTGTTTTTATGCATAATCATAGTTCAAGAGAAAACTGGTTTGTGGAGGAAGTCATTGAAATACAAAAAATATTATAGTTTCCATTTTTGGATTAATATTGCGATTGTTTATATTTTGGTAATAAATATGTCAAGTCAACCAAAACAAGTACAGTCAGAAAAGCAAATTCAATCCATCATTCCTCCTCATCTTCTAATACATCATCATTATCATTATCATCATTAGCAAATGCTCTACCTAATACAGGCATGGCAGCTATATACTTACTAACATAGATTAAAACTAAAACAATAACACTTAAACTAAAATAATGAACTAAAATGAAATGAACTAAAATGAACCAAGTATATTTTACGGTGAAATCTAAAATAACAACAACAGAACAAATGTGTTTAAGTGTCTTGGAACATCCAGCCTAGGTCACAATCGGCAATGAGTCTCTCAGTTTGTTGGCATCAATAATAAACTCAGCCAAGCGGCTAATAACTGCAATGTTTTCGCTACTCATAATCTTGGAATACAGTAAAAACCCGCATATAAGAACCGACCTTTTTGAACCAAGCTGTGTTGGTTCTTATGTAAAGGATAACATTCATGAAAGCAGGCTGTAGGTTCTTAGGTTATAGGTTCTTAGATTTTCCAAACAAAGTTTTTTTACAATAATGTTTCCTTGTTTTGCAGTCTTAAAATATCTCTGCTTACAATCAGAATTCTGTGATAGAGGATTGATCATTAGCAATGTGGAGAAATCAAACTAGTTTAGGCCTTAGATGATCAAGGAGGACTATCATTTGTTTCTATTCTACTCGATAATCACATTAATGTTTTGGATTTTCACAGTTGAGAACTATGCTGCGTTTCTTCCTCCAAATAAGAACCTATACAAAAATCAGGGTGAAAAAGTTCTTACATAAAAGAGTAAATATTGAAGATTTCAGGCTGTAGGTTCTTATTCAAGGAAGGTTTTTATATGCGGATTTTTACTGTACCGAAAGGGGAACTTTAAACATACAAAGTGGCGGAGAAATTCCCCACCAGCCCCTTCAATGTCCCCACCCAGTCATGCCCATTTTCCCTACCAGTGATGTGCATTTTTCTGTCAAAAGATCTTTTCTTCAGAATACGATGAATGTAGATTCAGGACATGTTTGATAAAAGATAACAATGAAACCTGCATTTTTATAGCACCCCTTTATGTTATCAGATTTGTAATCTCGTTTTATAGTTAACTTGGTATCAGATAATTACTTTGTTTCAAAAATTCATTATTGTGGGTGAGTTCTAAACTGATTGTCCTTTGAAGTTTAACTGATGCCTTGGTGTTGACTTCAAAGGACAGCTACGTCAACAGAGACGGCTTCTCCTGCATCTTACAAACACAAATAGCTGTTTCTATTGGGGTCGCAAAATCCTTTTTGATGCTATGTTATGTTAAGATGCCCTTGCCCTTTCAATATATTCCCCACCAGTAAAATTACCTAAGATTCCCTGCCGGGTGAGTCAGAAAAAGCACACGCCATTTGAAAGGCTGCCTTTCCCTAAACATCACAACAATAATATACGTTAATAGTTTATTGAAGGGACAACATGTTAAATTAATTTTAGAATTTTCTGGCTGAAATCGGTCACTCCGTTCCGATCTTACAAGGGATTTTCTCGAGACCTGCCCTTCGAAAAACTTTGAAAACGTCCTGAAACCACGGCCAAATTTCCCTGAGATGTTTGCCTTGTACCGATGACTTGAACATGTTTTAGCACGCGTTATCTCTATCTAGGGAGAATGAAAAGTCATCCCTACTAATAGGGAAACAAATTTATTCAAGGATAATATGTGGGAACACAGCATAGGGCTCAAATCTTTAAAATCTTTAAAAAGGTGGGTGTAAAATTACATTACATTTTTCTTTGAATTGAATGGCTTGAAAGGAACTTAGGGTACTTTGCTGTAAATCTGCCGTGGAAATTTTTAGATATCTTAATTATTTTCAAAATTGCGGCAGTTTTTATTTTTGTTGAAAGAATTCATGGACAATTTTGAAAAAATTAAAATCATCGTAAATCCTAAATGAATTGAGGGAAAATTATATAATCTTCACGAAAACTATAGTTTATCAGGGTCTACAATATGGTGACAAGCAGAAATCTGTCGCTCTTCTGGTTTAGGATTTAAAAATTTGATGACGTCACAGCGTCAAATATGATAAATGCCACAATTTTGAAAATAATCAAGATATCTAAAAATTTCCACGGCAGATTTAAAGCAAAGTACCCTAAGTTCCTTTCAAGCCATTTAATTGAAAGAAAAATGTAATAGAATTTTACACCCCCCTTTTTAAAGATTTGAGTCCTATGTTTGGGAACACAGGCAAATGTCATTGCTGTGGGGCAGGAAAACCGACGAAACTTTGGTCCTCATTTTCACTCGTTTTGGCAGGTTTTTGAATGGGGCTTTCTGCAGAAAATCTCACATAGCCACAGAAAGAATTGACAGATTAAAGCCAGGTAAATTCCTAAACCTAATTGAACATATTGGCTGTGAAAAAAGAAATTTTCAATATTATTACTATGATATTCAGGGAGCAGTATTTTTTCAAACGCCGTGCGTTTTTTTTATTCACCCTGTATAATAGGAAATATTTTTGATATGAGATATGGCCAACCCTTTAGACCTTTATTATTTCATATCTTTGCAATGAGAATGTTTTTAAAGGCGGTCTGGCTTTCTCCCTTCCATGAGAGATGGCAAAAGCAATTGACGTTGCGTTTAAAGCCTGGTTCACACTAGCTCATTCAAGTCGCTGGAATTGTTGAGGTCGCTGGATCAAACGTCTCAAAAGACTGAAAGAATGAATGTGAACGGCGATAATAAACTCCACAATGACCCTGACGACACCAACGACTGAGATCTTGCCGTTCACATTCAGTCTTCTTGGTCTTTTGGGTCGTTCGTCCGAACGACCCCAGCGACTCCAGCGACTGCAACGACCTAATGTGAACCAGGCTTAACAAAGGTTCACTGAAATAAAGTTGTGTTTGAGAAAGTTTTGCTAATGAAAATGTTGTTTTCCAAAATAAAGTTGTGTTTTGAGAAAGAAAGTTGTGTTTTGAGAAAGAGAGTTGTGTCTTCAGAAAGGAAGTTGTTGTTTTGAGAAAGAAAGTTGTGTTTGAGAAAGTGTTGCTTTGCAAATTAAATTGTGTTTTCAAAAAACTCATGTTTTGAGAAAGGAAATTGTTGTGTTTTCGGAGAGAAAGTTTTACTTTGGATAAAATTGTCCATAGAAAATAATTCAGCAAACGTTATTTACACCCACTTCAGATCACATGATTGTCTTCTTGAGGTAACTTTCTATTCACACAAGTTAAGAACTTCGTACCATGAAAAGCGTGATGCAGGTAACTGTATCAATAGATAAAGAGATGATTTCCCAAGTGTATGGACACTTGACCTGATGTGGGTGGGTATAAACAACGTTAGCTGAATTTGTCTATTTGGTTGACATATTTGTGTTTTCATGTTGAGAAAGTTTGCTGTCCGGAACGAAAGTGTGTTTTAAAAATATAGTTGTGTTTTGAGAAAGAAAATTGTTTATTTTCAGAAAGGAAGTTTGAGGAAAGTTTCATTTTGAGAAAGTTTTGCTTTGCAAAATAAGATTGTGTTTTCAAACATTATTCTGTGTTTTGAGAAAGAAAGCTGTATGTTGCCGTTGTGGGCCACCGTAATAAAGGACATACATAAAAGATTAGGACATTAAGCCTGGGGGTGGAGGTGACCAAAATCGAGGATAATTATGTGCGAGCCCCAATTTTGGGTGGGTTCTACATTACCCCCAGTTTTTGGTATCCTTTTTATATAATTTAGATAATATAGCAGTTTTTGGAAAGATTTATAAACCCAGCTGAAGTTCCAGTATTGTTTTGTTTGAAGTTCCATTTTGGGTATGATTGTTTTGTGATGATACCCAGTTTTGGGTGCCATCTTTACCATGACCCATCCAGTTTTGGAGCAATATTTTGTTTGCACATTCGCACATACCCGTCCTCAATTTTGAGCAGCTCTACCCCCGTGGCATTAAGAACATAAATTTACGGTTACGGTAAACGTTTGTTGGCGGAAAAAACCAATTTTCGGATTTCTTCAAATCTCAGAAGCCCAAATTTTAAGAAACACGTAGATACTATCTTTGGAAGTAACAGAAATGTTAAAAAAGCAGAATTCTTTATTAAAGGAAGGATACTGCAACTTCTCACACAAAGTTAAAATTTAGAAGTAAAAACTGAAAAATGGAGTCACTCTGATTTTTGCGGATTACTTTTTATCAGAATAAGATATCACTAGACATTTAATACTTCTCTACTTTATATGATCTGTCTATGATTCAGTTATGACCTTGTTGATTTTGAGAGCTTGCCTCATTTTAATCAGCCATATTTAGACGCGCCACGCCATCTGACAGCAGCATAATAAATACGAGCAGCTCCGTTGCAAATCCATCGAGTCAAGATGCCGTACTTCCTCCTGCAGCTATTCAGCATGTTCCTCAAGAACTTTTTGTCACACTGCTTTCTGGTATCGAACTCCTTCACGATAGAATTGAATTATTACTACAGTTGTTGTATTTGTAGGCACTTGAGTGATGGGTAATAATTTGGCTCACATTGCAAAATCATCAATTAGTACTTTAAGTAACATTCACGAAATTTTTATCAGAGAACAAACCTGAGCATATGTACAACAAGTGATTTACCCTTCCGAAAAACGTCATCTAGATTTTTAACTTCAATATTCAACAAGAGAAATTTCACCCTTCACTGTACCGGGTGAGTAAAACAACCCGAGGGGCAAGTCATTCCAAAAATAGCATACGAGATTTTGAGATTTTATAAATCTCTCAGATTTTTCAAAGATTTTTGAGATTCTTTTTCTGAGATTTTCAAAGATTTTTCAAGATTTCTAAGACCTTTTGAGATTTTGAGACTTCAAAATTTATCAAGATTTTCAGAGATTTTGCAGTTCAAGATTTTGGAAGATTTGTGAGGATTTAAACAACTTTTGAGATTTTCAAAGAATTGTTGAATGTTTTTTAGGATTTCTATCATTTGTTGGGAGAGATTTTCGAAGATTCTTATGATTTTCTTTGGGATTTTAAAGATTTTATGAAGATTCTTTAGATTTTCAAGATTTTTCGAGATTTTTGGGATTTTTTACGATTTTTTACGATTTTTCAAGATTTTTTATTTTTAAGTGTACGATATTTTTGGAGTGGTTTGCCCCTCGAAACAACCTGCTGAGTTTGCTAATTTATTATTTAAATGCAAATGCACTACCTCCATATGTTTTGCTAATTGATATGGCTGCGATTAACTTCGCAACTTCGCTTCTTTGAACGTTTTTATGGAAAAAAGGCTAACAATAGGTACGAAAATTCAATTGGTTGAAATCAGTCTTTCCGTACTGTAGCTAAGAGCAATTTGACGAAAAAACTTGCTTTACAAGATTCACAACACAGGCCTTCAAGTTATAAACCATGAAAAACACATTGTTTCTCAGTTTCTACAAAAAATATTGAAAAATGCAAGCATTGTAGTGGGGAGCAAAAGGAACAACTACTGTTACTTATATCTTATCCCTATAGGTGACAACTCATTTAACTGTCATTGTTCTGAAGTACAAAATTCGCTGAAACGCTACCTTTCCAACAAAACAGCTTTATGACATAATCCTAGATAAAGGCGATAATTCCAAATCTAGGCAAGGAATAGGAATGTTGAGATTTCTCTCGAAATACTTACCGCGACACACCCTCAACGAAATGTACAAACTCTATGTTCGACCGCATCTGGACTATGGTGACGTTATATATCACATCCCACATAATATATGTGAATTTAGTCATAGTGTTATTTTAACTAATCAAATGGAAAAACTTGAATCTGTCCAATACTCCGCTGCTTTGGCAGTAACTGGTGCTTGGAAGGGTACTTCTCGTGAGAAGCTGTATGATGAGCTTGGATGGGAATCATTAAACCTTCGACGATGGAGTAGACGCCTTATCCTCTTCTATAAAATTATTAACAATCTGACTTCAGATTACACAAGACATCCAATTCCTCATTTTCATGAATCCAACTACGATCTTCGCAGACGCGCTACAACAGGGCAAATATGTGCAAGAACGAAAGGTTTCAAATCAAGTTTCTATCCAAGCTGCTTATCGGAATGGGAAATGCTTGACCCTGAGATTAGACTATCTAACTCTGTGAACATTTTCAAGAAAAAACTATTGTCAATTATCCGTCCACCCCCAAAGTTGGTCTACCGTGTTCATGACCCAAAAGGTTTATCCATCCTAACGCAGCTACGTGTTGGACTTAGTAAGCTAAATTTTCACAAATTTAAGCATAATTTTAGGGATACTTTGAACCCTTTGTGCCCGATAAATGATGGTGTCGAGGATACGGAACACTATTTCCTGCTCTGCCATACTTATGATGCAAATAGACGCGATCTTCTCAACCGAGTAAATGCGATATTGTTGCCTCATGGTTTAATAAATCTTTCAAATGAAGAGTTGCTAAAAATCATCCTCTATGGCCAGGAACAGTTATCGTTTGATTCAAATGCAAAAATTCGTACAGCAACGCTAGAATATATCAAGGCCTCCAAACGTTTTGAATAAGTTGGTAATGAAAGCTTGTAGAATTTTTTCTCTCCTGTAATATTTTCTTTTTCGTTTAGTTGTAAAACCGTGTAGTTAGCTAAGTTTCTGTTAATTGTAAATTGCCACAGGGTTTCTATGTATTTTCATGCTCCTTGTGGTATCGTCTTGTAACTTTATGTATGTTTCTGTAAATTTTTATGCGAATATATAAAAAAAAAGGCGATAAAGGCGATAAAGGCGATAAAGGCAGGTTCCCACTTGTGTGAAGTCGGTCGCGCGATCGCCACGACCAATTGTCTGAGCATGCGTAGTTTATTTCAATGACGATGATTCCCCTGTCATTCGCGATCGCCGCATTTTGAGCATACGTATATAGTTCACTTTTCCAGACTTTCAGGTCGGTCGCCGCTGTTCGCCCTAGAATTCAAGTTGCTTAATATTTTCAGCGATCGCTAGCTAAAAGTTACACTATTTAGACCCCGTTTACATTGTACAGGTAGAACTTTGGATCCGTAACAAAAATGTAACTTATCAGCCTTCCGTCTACACTGTTTCTGCTAATCCGTAACACTTTTGTTCCATCTATCTATAGAAATATTTTGTTCTTCAACCGTAACAACTTTTTAGCGAGTCAAAACTGTACCGGTACAATGTAAACGTGGTCTTAACTCAGATTTTCAATTCCCATTTCAATTTCTATTGTTTCGCCAGCGATCGCACGAACAAATGGAGATGTTTTTCCTGCGATTCACCGGCAAACCAATCGCTAGAATTTGCTTCAATAGACCATTTTGACATTTAGAAAAGGGTTTGGGGAGAGCAATATTTTTCTGGTAAATGGCAGACACAAAGAAATAGAAATAGCTCCGTGGCAGCCATTTACCAGAAAAATATTGATCTCCCCAGACCCTTTTTCTAAATGTCAAAATGGTCTATGGCCGATTTCAGCAAACTAAATTTGTATGATTAATTCAGTCTCTCTTCGACATTGTGGAATTTTAGCAAATGCAAGTTGCTTGGGTTTTCGCCAAAATATTTCCTGACAAACGCAACGGTATTTGAGTTATGCAAATCGTAATTCACCACTAGGTGCACTCATATTTTCTATAAGAAACAGCTTATAAGAAACTTTAGTAGCCCATTCCAGAAAATTAAAAATACTCTACTACAAGTGATCAGACGTCAAATCGAAGTTAAGAAACTTTTCCAATTTTTGCGATGAGTTGCAAAGTATTTACGACAAAAAGCGCATTATCAACCTATGAAATTCTAAAGAATGTAATTTTTATTTATGATTTACTTATTTCATGTAACTATTTGGGCTCAAAAAGCTATATTAGCGGTCCTAAATGAATTATGATAAATTGTGAAATTCAATCTTGTCAAAATTAATAAACTCTACAAGAAACTTTTACTATAAGAATTGGGTCCGAAGACAAAAAACTGCACTACAAAGTTCAGAGCCAAGTTTCTTATAAAAATGAGTGTACTATCATCACACCAACTGATTAAAACTGAAGCCAGAATGAAGATATTAACATTGTTTTGTTTGGTCTGAGAATTTCCCTAATATTTTCTAGTGTTTTCTTCAAATTTCCCATTGTTTTAGTTAACAATAACCATTGTTCTGTACGATTTTGCCCTGAAATTATGCCTATGAATATGTAAAATTTTGCCCGAATTTTGACCCCGTTGAAAACGACTGGTCTCTGGTCGCTTGGAAGTTGACTCTAGTTCAGTTTCCAAGTCGGAGCTTGCGCGTGACCAGAAGTGTTCAAATGGAGATCGCCGTCTCAATGGAAGCACAAAAAAGATCGCAAAATACCCTCAACGACCACTCGTCCCACCCTACCCACAGTTCATTGTATTGGATAAAGAAGCCCGCCTACTAACGACCCAAAATGATTGTCAGCGATCCAAAAAGAGTATTGATACAGACGGCATGACGTCACAGCAGCGTTGAAAACACGACGCCATCTTGTTTTGGGGTAAATGTTCAGAAAATTTCTATAGGAATCTATAGGAAATTTGCAAAAAGTTGTATAAAAGTGCTCCTCTATTCTACCTCGCGATAGTGAGTAGGGAAAGGATAGGTAGCAATTGTCAGTCAGACCTAAACCTATGAAATAAACACACGAACATGCTGTTTTTAAAAGTAAAACAAAAATTTAGGCCAAGAAAGCTGTGAAAAACTTGCCTTTGCGTCGATAATTTCGTAGTTAGCACCCGTTAGCACCACAAACTCTGTCGCCTGTGAGTTGCTCGTCGTTTCTTCAAAGTCAACCTTCCTTTTAGACATTCGTCTATCTATCTGCTAAAGTTTTTGAATAATTGTAACAGCTTCCAACCCTTTTGAATTTATTTATTGCGATAAATAAACGAGACAGTCTCGAAATCCCAGTGCGACGCTATACTTTGTAATGGCTTCATTTACCCAAAGTCTGATTTTCGAGCGCGAATTGATCAAGTCACGTGACATGTCGTCTGTATGAAT
>REGM01000051.1:181711-227188 GCA_004194415.1 Aurelia aurita | reverse complement strand
TTATTATTATTATTATAACAAGCTTGTCTCTGCCAAGAAGAAAGAGTCTGAAGCTGCTAAAAATTTGATAGCACCTATGGTGGATATCAAAATGCTGTTAAATTTTGTTTTGGGATATGTTTAAAGAGAGTGTTACTTTGAAATGACTAAACTTGGATGCACTAGACTTACTTGTTTATTTTTGCTTCAAAGAATGGCCTATATCCAGATTGGTCTCTCCCATGACCCGAGTCATTCTCATCATTGGCACAAACTGCAATATGAAAACACCCAAGAAATACGAACAACAGAAATATTCCCGAGATAAAACTGAACATATTTAGTTTCGAAGTAGAGCAAACCGGCTATCCAGAGCAGAACAGGAACGCTTGTTTAGAAAATTGGCGGGTAAATCACTCGTATTTTGCGCCAAAATACCTCGCAGGGGCAGCGCGCATCACCCGAGAAGAGACCCTCGGTCCTCGAGACAAAACGCAATTTATATGCCAAAAATCTTCAAAATATATTATAATAATTTATATCAAAATATTCGTTGAAAATTAACCTATTCAGCCTCACCTGTCATTTTCTCGATTTTCAAACGAGGTAGATATAAAATGCTGTCCTTCATTCATCAATTCAAAAATCGAGTAAATCAATAGGCCCAAACAACGGGCGAAGTTGCAAGTGAGAGTTTAAGAATTGGATTATATGCCAAAGAACAACCGTCAAACATGTTGAATATTATATCAAACTGTTTCTAGAAGAATGAAGTAGCTAAATCCACTTGTCATTTTTTGATAAATGCGACAATACTCCGACCAAAGAGAAAATGCTTCTGATTGTGGAGGTTTTTGCGCACAAAACGAGGATGCAATTTGACCCACGCATAACAAGGAAGTAAGTGTTAAGCAAATGTTACATATCTTTTGCGTTGGATATTTCATACCTTCGAAAATTGCACAGAGTTCATGACTTTGATTGCCTTCAAACTTAATTTGTTCAAGTTGCTTAAATTGCTTTGTTTTACGCGTTTTATGTTGTGAATGACAAGCATTTTGTCGACGAAAAAAAATTTCTTAGTTCTTTGAGGTAGTTTCTTTTACTATAAACGTCTTCCTTGCGATCTTGCTATAAATTCCTTAGGTTTTACATATTTTTTCCTCTCATAACGTCTTCTCCCTTTAACATTATGTGACAAATAACTTTCTGAACATCTTGTAACTTTAAATTAAATTTATCTTCAATAAAATTGACGATAATTCCTTCATCCATTTTGTTTGAACATCAAGGGAAATATGTACGCGAACGCAAAATCAATTTTGTCAACATAACTCCAAGATTCTTTCAGAAACTACCCAGCAAAAAACATCAAGTTCGATTACAGCTTTTATCTAATCAATTCATCAAGAATTATCGCCACCCCAAAAAAGTGGGGACCATTTGTCAGGGCTGTTAAACAGTAAGATTATGAGTCGTAGTTTGAGGGAATAAGTAAATTCAATTAGACAAACCTACAGTAAAAACCCGCATATAAGAACCTACCATTTTCAAACCAAGCTGTTTTGGTTCTTATGTAAAGGATAACATTCATGAAAGCAGGCTGTAGGTTCTTAGATTATTGGTTCTTAAACTATCCCAACAAAGTTTTTTTTACAATGATGTTCCGTTGTTTGCAGTCTTTGAATATCTCTGCTTACATGATAGAGATGTGGTGAAATCAGACTTGTTTAGGCCTTTAGATGATCAAGGAGCAACATCAAATTTTTATATTTTACTTGATAATCAAATTAATGTTTCGGATTGTCACAGTTAAGAACTATATCAATGCATTTGTTCTTCCAAATAAGAACCTATACAAAAATCAGGCTGAAAAGTACCCTGGGTACCAGAGCCGAAGAGTCGAAAAGAAAAATAAATACAAAAATAAATAAAAAACCGAAAAGAAAAAAAATAAGAGAGAGTGAAGGAGAGAAAGATTTTTCTTTCCTTCTTTCTCTCTTATTTTTTTTCATTTTTTTTTTTATTTTTTTTTTTTTATTTATTATTTTTTTTTCTTTTCGGCTCTGGTACCCAGGGTAGCTGAAAAGGTGCTTACATAAAAGAGTAAATATTTAAGATTTTAGGCTGTAGGTTCTTATTCGAGGAACGTTCTTATATGCTGGTTTTTACTGTACTTTACAAAGTAGCGATGGACGACATGGAGCAAAAACAACGAATCAGGTAGCAAGTCTAGCTGAAATGCATAATCTCTAATTATCAGCCAATCCCAAACAACTTTCAGTTAGTTTACAATAACAAGTCATCTTAAATGTGAAAATATAACCCTCAGTGAGAATTTTAAAAAGAAAATTGTCAAAATTTATTCGACCTGCTCCTAAACTAGTGTACGGTATTCATGATCCAAAAGGTCTAGCTATTCTCACTCAGTTAAGAGTAGGACTCAGAAAACTAAATTTTCATAAATTTAAGAGTCATCCCTTTTCTGGAAACGATGGTGTGGAGGACAAGGAACATTAGCTGCTGCCATATCAGTGTTATATCGAGCCTAGATCTGATCTTCTCAATAGTGTAAACGCATTATTGCTACCTCATGGTTTTTCCTCCCTATCAAAACGAAAGTTTACTCATATTTATTTTGTAGGGCGATGAAAAGTTAACAATTGACCTCAACCCCAGGGGGGGGGGTCACTTCCATATATACTGGTACGGGGTGTGCCATTTTTTGGGGTGCCTTTTTTCAGGCAGAAAATAAATTTTAGGGTGTCATTTTTGGTAAGATCATAAGAAACCATAAATTTTGGGGTATCATTTTTGGTATGATCATAAATTTTAGGGTATCATGTTCAAAAATAATTCTTTGGGGTAAACTTTTGGGATTTTTGACCAATAATATTAAATTTTAGGGTACGCATTTTGCATATCCTGTAAATTTTGGGGTTTGGTTTTTGGAAAATCTATAAATTTTAGTAAATTTTGGGGTGTAGTTTTTGGAAAATCTATAAATTTTAGGGTGTTATTGCACATGTCAAAATGTCACACCGCCATCATCTCCCTATTGAAGTTACCCCCGGGACCTCAACAAGAAACTACTAGAGGCAACGCTGCGTTTCATTCATGCTACGAATTTAGAATTCCCAGACAAATCATCAAAGTTCTTCCCAACTGGGGGTAGGGGGTTGAGATTCCCCGACGTGGGGCTATAGCCCCGTCCAGCTCCGACTTAGTACCATCCCTGGTTGGTGCGCAGTTAAGCTGACGACACGCTCATCACTTCATATGGTTTCGAAGCATTCTCGTACGTCTCACCATTAGTTTCTCGGTAATGCGGACTCAATCCCATGTAAACACTCTCCCTGTTGTCCTGATTACTGTTGTTGCTGTTTGGATGTGGGTTGTGTGTCACTTCATTCGGCTGTTGTGCCTCACTGTTCACGTTTCCCATTGATAAATCCATGTAATGACCTGTGGTATTGTTGCTCCTAAAAGACACACGGGTCATTGCATGGGCGGTAGGAGACGTTTGAATTGCTTTTGACAAATGTTGTGGTCATAGGTTGCGGTTATTAAGATTGAATTAGCCGCGATATTTTCAGAGCGGCTTCCGGTTATTTTGAAGCCACTTGACGATTGACCCAGCAAACGCTAATCTGCCCATTGACTTACATCGCGGCTAATTTAACTTTAATAACCGCAAACTATGACCACAACATTTTTCAAAAGCAATCTAAACGTCTCCTACCGCCCATGGTCATTGTCATTGAGTGAATTTCAATGGCCATCAAAACATGGGCCAAAGGAGTAATGTAGTGTATCAGGTGTCCCAAATGATGTATCGGCGTTTGAAAAATTGTCAAAATTTGAAAACTCAATTAATATTGAATGTTTTTAATTGAGGAGCTGCATCAAAGATCAACTTAAATTTATGAATATTGATTATTCTATAAACAACTTTCAATTAGCGACATTCTGAAGTTTTAGTGGCTACCTGGTTTTGAAGCATACTACGAAACTGCACAGAATTTTAAGAAGATCTATCTTTTGTCCCTTCGAATTCTTTAATATGGTTGACTGTGCTAGAAATTAATTTTGTGATCATGAACGAATCGAAAGTCAATGTGAAATCGTAAAGTTAAGAATCCTGGACAAGATTTACGATGTCTTCTGTAGCCTAAGGCTCAAGATATGAGGTTTCAAGCTATTCTTTCAAAGTTTTTCGTATAATATTGCATAAATTTTATTATTGTTAAAACAATTTAGCCTTTGATACAACTAAAAAAGAATAAACATTTTGGGAGAAGTAGCAAAACCAATTTTGAGGTATTTTTCACACGCCGATACATAATTTTGGGACAGCCAGTACTTTTGATTAAAATACTATCCAGACCTTTGTTTGCATGCATATAAAGTTTACTTACCTTTTTAATCCTGAAATTTTAAGTGTTAATGATGCACAACTTCTCGCCCAGACCAATTTTTCATTTCTAGTTGTAGTCGCCATTTTGAAATTTCACCCAGAAGGAACTTCGTGGCTGATATGAATTTCAAAATGGTGGCGGCTACAGCATTGTTGACAAAGGGGAACGAGCGGTTAGACTGGACAAGGAGTTGTATATTATTAACATTTGCCAATATTATGATTTTAAAATCTGAATACGAAAGGGCAACGGTACGGATAGCTTTTTTCCTCAGCTATAAGCGTACGGAAAGATAAAATCTGAGGGGGCTGCCCGATAAAAATTCTATTGTTTACCGAATTTTTTGCCCGACTTAGGGTGAATTTTTGCCCGAAAAAAGCTGATTTTGGTAAACTTTTCCAACGTTGGTGGGGGGCTGCCGCCCCCAGCCCCCCAGCTCCTACGCCTATGTCCTCAGCCCCATGATCGATTTCACTGAAGCATGCCTTGTTGTTATTCTGTCGGCCCTGTCGGATTGTTTTAGGGTCCATTTACATGAGAGTTGTTGACAAACACGCTAGTTGCTAGTTGCCGAAACTTCAGCCCTGTTCCCCGAGGTGAAATTATTTTGCCAATACATGAAGAATTTGAACCCGAGCTGAAAGTCTGTCTGGCGCCAAAACTAGACAAAATCGCATGCACCATCAATATTTTAGCCCGGGCGGAAAAAATAGTTGCAATTACATGGGTCCATGTCTTGAGAAACAATGATGACAAACACGCTAATTAAGGGATTAGCGTTTCATCTCAGCTAGCGCAAGACACCATTAACACTGGAAAGTACCCTGAACCATATAATGGACCAACAAATTAATTACAAGTAACCCTGACCATGTAATGACAATTACTATAGAAATAAAGTGAAATTTAAATGAAGATCTTAACATACAGTTGACATACGCTATATCGAACTATGAAGGAAATCAAACATTTTTCATGATAGCAAATGTTCGAGATAGAGGACAGTTTTTCTCTACAAATAAAACGAGGAGAAATGAACATTTGTTAGAAATAGAGAACGTTCAAGATAGCGGGCAGTCGAGATAGCGGATGTTAACTGTAATAATAATAATAATAATAACTTTATTAAAGTGTCTAAAGCATTTAGCATTTCTACCAATTGGGGACACTATCTACATACGATTAAAATGCCTTTTATAATATTTTTTTTTATTTTACATTAACCTAATTAACCTAATTGTAAAAGTAAAAGTCAAATCTCAATTTAAGAAAAATTACATATCCTACAGTGTTCATTACTGCATACATTGTCATTAAGTAAGGCCTCAAGGTCCTTTTTTCTAATACAATTGCGGAAATTATCAATACTTGGACTAGTCCTTTCTTTTTCATTCAATTTTGACCATAAAAAGGGTCCTAGGTACCTCAATGAATGCTTTCCATACTTAACGGTGTTAAATCTAGGAATTGTAAAGTCTGCATTTCTAAGATTATATCGTTTATTCGGTATTTCAAATAGATCGTCAATGTACTTTGGACTTATGTTATGTTTCACTTTGAACATCATGATGGCAATATTTTGTAATCTTCGATTGTTTAACGTTTGCAGCTTCGCATGTATTAAAAGTTCACTGTAAGAACTATTCTTGTCACAAAAAACTGCTCTCAGTGCTCTCTCTTGAACTCTTTCCAGCTTACGTTTATCTGATGCCTTACAAAAGTGCCAAACAGTATCACAATAGGTTAGGTGTGGTAATATAGCAGTTTTGTACAGAATCAACTTTGTTTCAGTAGGTATAAGATTGCGGAGTCTAAATATTACTCCGACTCTCTGACTTGCCTTTGTACACACATTCTTTATATGCTCAGTAAAGTTCAATTTGTCATCAATGCTAACCCCTAACAATTTCATTGAGCTGGTTTGTTCAATTTCTATTTCATTAACTTTCACCTCAATCTCCTTATCATTTGGTTTGTTTTCCCTGATAACCATTGCTTGATATTTATCTTTATTGGCAATTAGGAAGTTATCCTGATACCATTTCGATGCATTTTCTATATCACTGTTCAGTTCTGTCTCCACTTCTTGAATGGATTTCCCCGACACAAACAGCTGATGATCGTCTGCATACATGCTTATTTTACAGTTTTTTATCTTATATGTCATGTCATTTTGGAATATGTTCCATAGCAATGGACCAAATGAAGAGCCTTGTGGACAACCCCTGTTTGATACTATCCAGTCACTTCTGGTGTTCCCCATCTTAACACGATTTAGCCTATTCTCGAAGTAGGATCTTATCAGCAGTAGTGCATCTTCAGAGAAACCGTAGCTTTCAAGTTTCTTCAGGAGTAATGGTGGATGCATCGAATCAAATGCTTTGCTCATATCAGTGGATAGTATTCCAATGATTTCTTTCTTATCAAGAGCTGCCTTCCAGCTTTCAATTAGCATAATTAATGTTGTTTCCGTACTGTTACCTTTCCTGTAAGCAGTCAGATAGCAACTTAGGTCTCCTTCAATCCTTTTACTTGTTTGAGATGTTATCAGCTGCTCAAAAACTTTATCTATTGTAGATAGCGTTGTTATTGGCCTATAATTTTTTCTAATGTATTTTTGATCTTTTTTTAATACTGGTGTCCATTCACCCTTGTAGTTGCATCAAGGCTTGCAAAAAGAGAATCATGGGCGGTAGGAGACGTTTGGATGGCTTTTTGAAAAATGTAGCCGTCATAGGTTGCGGTTATTAAGATTGAATTAGCCGACAGGAAGCCGCTCTGAACACATCGCGGCTAGTTTAATCTTAAAGTAAATGAACGGAGATATAGCGATCCAGTCTAAACATAGCACAAAAGAACGGCACGCGCCACTTATGTTTCTATTGTTTTCATCGATCGAAAACATCAAATACAATAGGTTCTATTTACATGGACCCAGTCCCCCTAGCTAAGTTGCCTTTTAACCCCGTTGATTTACTTTAATAACCGCAACTTGTGACCACAACATTTTTCAAAAGCAATCCAAACGTCTCCTACCACCCATGGGAGAATAGGTTTATACCTGTTCTTGTCATTTTCCGCTGCAAAAAATGAGATAAGGAACGTATAAGTGCTACTATAAAGCTTACGTTCAGCTATTTTTAACGAAAATGCTGTAATGAAATTCATACAGACGACATGTCACGTGACTGATCAATTCGCGCTCGAAAATCAGACTTTGGGTAAATGAAGCCATTACAAATATAGCGTCGCACTGGGATTTTGAGAGTGTCTCGTTTATTTATCGCAATAAATTAATTAAAAAGCTTGGAAGCTGCTCAAATTATTCAAATACTTTAGCAGATAGATAGGCGAATGTCTGAAAGCATACTGAAAGGAAGGTTGACTTTGAAGAAGCAACGAGCAACTTACGGCGGACGGAGTTTGTGGTTCTAATTACGACATTATCGTCGCAAAGGCAAGTTTCTCGCAGCTTTCTTGGCCTAAATTTTTGTTTTGCTTTTAAAAACAGCATGTTCGTGTGTTTATTTCATTGGTTTCGGTCTGACTGACAATTGCTACCTATCCTTTCCCTACTCACTATCGCAAGGTAGAATAAAGGAACAATTTTATACAACTTTTTGAAAATTTCCTATAGAAACCAATAGAAATTTTCTGAAGATTTACCCCAAAATAAGATGGCGTCGTGTTTTCAACGCTTCTGTGACGTCATGCCGTCTGTATCAATACTCGAATAGAACAGAAATCTGCTCCTAAGTTTTCCTCGCCATCGTCAGAAGATTTAATTACCGTATACACCCGGATATAAGGGCAGCTAGTATATATATAGGAATATCCTTATACCTGAATATAAAGGTAGTGCCATCATATGTGAGCTATCTTAAAAAAAGGTGCACAAATATTGTGTGATGCATTATTGATACTAATTATCATTAATAGACCTTTTAGCTATTCTAAGATAGAATCAGAATCGAATGATATTTTTATACATTTTGTAGAATTTTCGAATGTGAACAAAAGTGATAGAAGCTCCAACGCCACTCGATCGAACCTTTCGTATAAAAATGCATAAAAATATCGCTCGATCCAGACTCTTTCGTAGAATAGCTAAAAGGTATATTCTTGCTAAACAGCCTTGAATAAACAACTCTCCTGCTAACATATACCCCATTCACACTGACACAGTTAAGGTTACTGTAACCCTTCAGACAAAAAATTCTCGATTTTTCGTTTTCATCATAATCTGATGGTTTAAGTATTTGAGTACCGTTTTAACCAACTCACTTCCAGAAATAACCACAATTACTTGGAAATTTGAGCATTTTAAAAGAAGCAATCATATTTCTAACAAATTGCGGGAATACACATCAGGAGATTAAAGTAAACCAACTTGACCTAGCAGCTATATCCATAACATCTCGTGCTGCTATTTTACTGATCTAACGATTGATCAAGACCGCGCTAAAGCTTTATTGCTCGACCTGCGGCTTTATGTTTGCACTTTAAACCATAATCGTTTTTCCCGGGATTTCTGCTTCAATTTGATAAAAGCCTGATTTCTCGAAACAAGATTCCGGGGTACTGGTGGGTACTAAAAAATCTTGGTGTACCTAACGGGCCAATCAAATCGCTTGACACTTAGCAAACAGGGTCACAAAGCATATAACTACCAAAGGGTGTCAGTGATTTATGATAGATCCACTGGTCCGACTTTTATAAGGGTTTGAAAGTTAAAAAAGACATTTCAGACATTAACATTAATTTAAAATTGCACTATTTCAAGACAGTACGTTTTATTAAAAATTCGTGACACCCTTTTGTAGTTCAGGACCTTAAGTCTTTGGTAAATAGATAGTCATGGTCGAACAATGCCCAATGAGGTACACCAAGATTTTTTCGCAAGGGTGCTCGATTTCGCCTAAAATCTGGAATAAATCATAATTGTTTTTATTTAAGCAACTGTTTATATTTTTATGGTATTCTACGTTTTATTCTGCTTCGAATAACACATAAGTTTGTTTGGTATAGTTTAAGGAACGGCCGTGAAAAGTAGAGTTTCTTAATCGCTGTCTGAAGGGTTACAGTAACCTTAAACCAGCTTTATTGAAACCAGGTCAAATGGGTTAGAGCCCGTTTATGGAATGACCTCCCTTTAAATTTTAAAAACATGATGCAAGTAAAAGCATTTGCAAAACATTTTAAACACAAAATCATAAAAAACTACTAAATTTACTTAGATTTCGACTACTAACATACTGTTCCGTTATAACCTCACAGTGTGTTTCCTTCATATATTTAGCCTCTTTGTTAAATTTGGAAATAGCTGCATTGTACTAGTACTATTTTATTTTTAATTTTACCTTTTTCATTTAGGTTAACGGCCCAGGCTCGATAAGCTATGCTTCTCTTGGGTCGTATAGAATACACATTTTTTACTGATAACTTTGTATTAGGATGTATTTCTATGAATGAAATTGAATTGAATTGAATTGAATTCCAACTAATCAAATGAATTTGATTTGCTGGATTAACCAATTAGAATGCAACATTTGATAACCTGGTTTAGTTTAAGCTGGTTTACAGTCAACGCGGTAGAAGTGTACCACCTTTGTTTTCAATATTCAAAATAGAATCGTATCTTGATTGAATTTTGTTTTCTATGCATGAAAAATCCTTGAATATTCATATTCGTGCTGGTTTTCAGAGGGCATGAACTCCTATTGTAAGCCACTATGCTCCGCCCAACGGAAGCAATATTCGAATAAAACAGAAGCAAATAACAGAAGAAATATTCGAATAGTCACCTAGTCATGAAAATCTATATTCAAATAATTTTCAAACTTACATGGTACGCTTCTTCCGCTTTGACTGTAACTTGCAAGTGTGAATGGGGGTAATAGACAGGGCTAAAGATCTTATGAGAGAATCGAAAATGCGAATTGATTTTGACAGACAGAAGAATTTTCTTATTATTTTCGGTTAAAAAGGCATGCCCTCATATCTGCATCTATACGGTATGGAAAACTATTGGCTCCCCATGCTAGCTGCTTGCAAATGGCTGATTGGCCAACCCACCAAGGGAATATTATATGAGGAAAAGCACCTCATCTGCCAGACAGGGGGCTGACAGGCGAGGTAAATTTTAGCTACTGTTTATGTGGGATTTTCACCTCAACTGTCAGCCCCGGGATTTGAGAGGTGAGATAGAGTAAAGTCTCGCTTCTGTGAAATCAGAACGAATTAACCAATATGAATCAACGGATAAACCAGCTCACCTATTGCTCACCTCACCATACCGGTGGTGTTTCGTTTACATGAAAAAATTCACCTCATCTAATGAGATTTCACCTCTGGTGAGGTGAGATTTCACTATACCGGTGGTGCTGCGTTCTTCATATAAACACGAAATGAAAATTACAAAGGATTCTATAAGTAGGTGGAATCTCACCTGTCAGCCCTGGGTCTGGCAAGTGAGGTGTTTTTCCTCATATAAACAGGCGCTAAGACATTCAATGGACTGGCTATTTAACTAACGAAGTGAACGATCGAGCGCCAATTGAGCAACTGATCGACTCACTCATTCGCTCACTCACGCACTCACTCATCAACAAATGAACCCACTGACAGGCCGACTGATTAACTGATCGACTTAGTAATATTTATTGATTAAAGTTGACTTTTTATTTAAAGAATTTTCTAAAATCAAATAGGTAGTTAAGAAGCTTACCTTTGAGAATTTTGATGATGGCTCTTTGTTTGAAATTCAGTAACGCAAGTGCGATGACAGCAATTATCATTAAAATGCTCAATGTGATGAGAGCATACAAAGCTCCAGCGATAATTGACGTTTTTTCTTCTGAAAAGATAGATTCGTTTTGGTAAAGATGTGCCTGTAACAGTTGATGGCAGATTCATTTAAATAAATCGTGCGCAAACAAAAGCAAGTTTGAAACTTCCTGCAAGAAGTGCAAAATCGATACTGATAAGTCGAATTCTTGCGTATAGCAGATTTCTTCATTGTGCTACTTAGTGCAGAACCCTATGTTGCAATTTTGGACTGAGTGCTTTTTTGATGTAAATTCGTCGCAACATACGATTCTACCTTCTTTGGCATGACGAGAAATAAGAAAAAACGTTGGTTCCAATTTTTCTGAGCTCGTTTGAGGGTATTTTTTTGAGTTTTTTGTGTCAGTATTAGCGGCTGCTGCAGAGTCTTGACATTAACTCTACGCAATCGAATCTATTGTCTTTTAACAACAAAGAGAATGCAAGAACCCTAGTGTTGTTTTGAAAATGTCATACCTCTTAAGGAGACATTTTAAACGAAATGTAAAACTCGAAAAATAATCCTTAAACGTGCTCAGAAAAATTGGCACCAATGTTTTTCTGTTTCTTAGCATCCTAAAGAATGTAGAAACATATGTTGCCACAAATTTACATACAAAAAAAAAACACTCAAGTACATATGCTTCTGCACTAACTCTTGCTTCCATTGATACTCTAGATTTGCGAAGATATGCGCCGAAGGAATGGCGTAGACGTATTACTTGAATTCCTTGTTTCCTTGCGTTCTAAGACTTGAATGATATTATTTCGGTCAACAGAGACTCATGACACTCAAAAACTTGGCACCAATCACATTGCAAGATTTGCTAGAGAACGATAGTTGTTCGAACCTTGCTTCGATTGATTCGACAGATAAGATTTGGACGAGTTGCTGTTGAAGATTTCTGGAAATTCCACATGTAATTTCAGTGTTAAAAGCATGGGAATTGTCGACTTATTTTGCACTGAGCAGCTAAAATGAAGCTTCTTTCTTTTTATTTATGTGATGGTTAAAAATCTGGCCTAGGCAGTGATTCGATGATGATTCGATCATGATTCGATTGATAAATGCACGATATAGGGTCAGCTTTTCACTGTTTTATCATGAGTCCCATTTGAGCAACGTTTACCGCAGGGATACAAGGGACTCGGGCACTCAGTCTAAGAGTGCATGGAGAGCCAGCATAGAAATTAAATAGCAGCCTTAACACTTACTGACAACAAGGTTAAAGGTTTTTGTTGATGCTCCTGCTTCATTGTTTGCATAGCAAGTGTATTTTCCAGCTTGCTTACTCGTTACAGACATCAACTCAACAACACCATTTACATGACAAATGTGTTTGTTCGATGGATTTATCCATGTTATTGTTGTGCTTGGCTTTGCTGCTGTTATATCGCAACTGAACACCACATTGCTTCCTTCATTGACTGTTTGACCACTGGAGACACGTAAGACGGGTTTAACTATAAATCAATAAAAACAACGAAATCAATCAATTCCAAAAAACTCTATAACAGTGCATTTTGTTAGAAAATGCTCAAAGTTACTTAAAGGCTCTTGTTCAACCAGCAGCCTTTGCGCGTAGATGTTCATTGAGGCAGCCATTTTCGTAGACCACAAAAATATTCATTTTCATAAAACAGAGCACTCAAAGAACCATGGTTGGATAAGAGCCTTTAAAGTGATTGGAGAATTGTCATAAATATTGATTTTGAAAGGTGTATTCCTATTACTAATTGGCACATTTTTTATCATTTCTACTTACTATCCGAAGCTACTTTAGTAGCAGCCTTTAGAAGCAGCCTTTAGAAGCTACTTTAGTCCGAAGCTACTTTAATATTTTAGAACACTGAGACCATAAGTTAAGCTTATCGAAGCAGTATCCTGGTCCTTCCTCTCGATGTGACTACACCTCGTGATTGCTCTAGCCTGGAATTACAGAGAGTTGGTGACTCTCGTCACTCTATGGAGCAGAGAGATGAAACGCGAGAGGAACGGGAGAGGAAACGCGCATTTGCGCGAGCTATGTGATATGCGACATCGTTTTTTATGCTACTCATAGCAACATACAAAGTTAACTAATCTAAATCGAATGAAACTAAAATGTGTACAAATTTTTTGTTCAATAAAATTAAACTATTGCAGGCACTACATTTGCATTCTGGGCCATTCCATTGCTTTATCATCAGTTTAAAGTTGTTCAAGTTTTCTGCAGATTTCATTTTGTTTGGTAAGCCATTCCATATTTGAGGCCCAACGGACCCAAGACTTTTAGAATCAAAAGTTACGTGATTTGAACACTTGATTTGACACTGTTTGATTGCAATGGACCTAAGAAACCAAGTGAAGTTGCGAAGTGAATTTTGGAAATCCCCCTGTATAACCCTGCTACGGAGCAGGTTTGACTCCGCATTGTTTACAAAAAATTTAATCTCGACAGTGTACTAAAGTCTCCGTGGATTGTATGAACGGATGGCAAGGGGATGGGTTGTAGTGATTACTCAGACTTAATGTAATAAGTCTTACTGGTACATTTAAAACTTGATCTTAGATTCAAACCGGCACTCTTGAGGAAGGTCCCATCAAAGGCATATTTGTTCCGGGGGTATACTAAGCACTTTTCTGGATTCTGCTCTATGCAGGCTTCACCTCACGACGGTATCGTGCAAACGGAAACAAAAGTAAAACAGTGACTTACTTAAGACTTTCACTGACATTGCTCTAGCAACCACAGAGCCAAACACTGGAATAATTAAGCAGTTGATGTTCTTTCCATCCATTGAGTACACCGGATAAGGTATGTGGAAGATTCCGGTGGTTATGAAGTAATATCCGGACGTTTGCACGCTTTGAGTTACAAACCCAATAACACCAGGATCAGAAGTCCACCTGATCTTTGATGCTGGTCTGCTTTTTGCACTGCATATCACTGTTGTTGGTGTTCCTTGGATCAATGTATGCGTGTGGTCTGCAGTAACGACTGGAAGAGCTATCAAGATAGAAAAACATTTTAAGAATAGTTTTGCAAATATATTTACAAGTTCTTTTAAGAAACAGCAGACAACCCACATATAAGGCAGCCCCGGTGAAGGCTATCTTTCGGAATGAATTGGGACACTAAGCATAGGCTACATATAGGGATCTAAGGGCCTGATTCTATGAGCAAGGCTGACCCTGTTATCCGAGCTGGACGATTTTAGGCAAGATCCCTCTATCGATAGGAGACATGCAATAAATCTGAGAAATTAATTTGGTCCTTGATCTACTTTTTTGCCAAGTAGATCAAGGACCAAATTATTTTCTCAGGTATAGCAAATCAAATATTAGCAAATTTGGCTTGTTTTTTAGGACTGTCTGGTTTTGAAGCATACTGCAAAAAGACACAAATGATGATCAGATTAACTTCCTTGAGCATATTAAGGTTCCAGCTAGGTCATAAATTCAGAAAAAGCACCCTGTTTGATTGGTACCAATTCTGGGTGTGTTTGATTGGTACCAATTCTGAAAACGGTAGACTTGGTAGACTCGGAATTTGCGTTTGATTTACTCCGAAATTCTCAAAACGGTATATTTGGTAGGTTTGGAATGCCTTCTCGACCCTCTGCTCTTCTGCTCCATAAGGCAGAAGGTTTGGCAGACTTTGGAGAGATTCTTGTTTTCATTAGCAAACCCTGGTGGTGAATGCGAAACCTACAATTTCAAGATTTTTGCGTTTGATTGGGAGATGTATTTCCGTCTCTGCGAAGTCTACTGTTTTCGGAATTTTGTAGGTTTGGAATTACCAATCAAAACACACCCTAAGTAACGAGAACATTTATTCCATCATTTTAAAAGATAATTGGATAATTAGCAAAAGAGATCATAAAATAAGACCCCGTTTACACGGGATGGATCCCAAACTGGAACGGATCGGCCTTCCGTTTACACGGGAACGTTCGGGATCGATCCGCTATCCGTGACAATTTGGGTTCGCTAGGAAAGCGTTCCAGTTCGCCAATTTTACGTGTTCATCCACTAGCTTGATATATTGCATCAGCTGCAAACAATGCGACATGTTATATGTTGGTGAAACTTCACGACAGCTTAACGCCCGCTTTGGAGAACATCTTCGCAACGTGGAAAAGAAAGTTCATTTGCAAGAATCCCGCAAAGACGACCCTGACTCCACCGTATCCCAGCACTTCAACACTGACAGCCATTCCATTGCAGACATGACAATATCTGGTCTTTCCTTCGCACCTTTGGACTCTATTAAACGCAAAACTTTAGAGAAACGAATCATTTTTAAACTTGGAACTCTTATCCCAGCAGGACTTAACAAACAATTTTCTTATCTCTCGTAGTATCGTAACTAGCGCTCCATCTTTCTCTTTTTCTTTTCTCCCCCCCCCCTTTTTTACCTTATTATTTTATTCATTTACTATCATGGTGTATTCTACGTCACATTCTACACCTTAGTCTGTTGGCGTTCTATTAATGTCTCTCTGTCCATTATTCGAAATTACCCTTCGAATTTATAGTTCTACGCTCGCTTCTCCTATTAGTTTTATACCTGATGAAGAGTTATGCTCGAAACGTTGTATCTATTCATATTCTTCGTACAAGTCGTATTTTTATTGAAATTACTGGGATCGATTCCGTTTGGATCGATCCCGTCTCGTTTAAACGGGTGCAAATGACGGATCGATCCCAAATTGGTACGGATAGGAAATGGTGCTAATCAATTTGTTTGTCAGCATTTGTTTGGCTTTAGGAATTCCTTTTATTTCTGCGCTCTTTGTTTTTTAGACAAAGAGGTGAAGACAAAGAGCATTGTTTGCGTCGTACTACGTAGGTGGAAATCAAAGCGGATCCATTTGGGTCCGATCCCGTGTAAACGCAAGATATTATGTGCCGCTGGACCGGGTATCGTTTTTAGCGATTTTGCTCCCAAACAGGGTATCCTTTTTCACAAAAGTGCTCCCAGAGGGGTATATAGTTTTGAAATAATTGCTCTCGTACAGGATTTTGACAAGGAATTTGCAATTTTGCTTATTTTTACCAGTTTGCTCCCAGCCAGGGTAGTCAATTTGAAAAAAATGCTCCCACACAGGGTGAAAATTTCAATATCTCGATGCCCACCCCCATAAATTTTGAGGTCAAGTGCCCCGGGGTGTAAACAGGGTCTAAATTTTTATGACGGGCCTAATAATCGGATTATGATGATATTTGAAAAGAGAGGATTAGGAAAAGTATCCAGGGAAATAAGACAAAGAATTCGACATGTTCGTAATAAGAACATTCACTTTTTAAAAAATGCAAAAAAAACAAATTAGGGACAGTGCAAAATTTATTTCATAACATGGCCGGTGCAAAACGCAACAGGGCAGCTATGTTTTTTGAGCTTATGCAGAACGGGGTCAACACTTTTTATTGAGCAAATAAGTACGGGGCAGTAACTTTTTTATGAGCTCCAGGTGCAGGCGCGCAACTAGAAATTTTACAGGGCAGGGGTCGAAACCAGAAAAGGGGCACTCTCCTGATTATTTCTCCTGAGAGTCAATTTTCAAACTCAGAAACCGAAGGCAGAAATCAAGGGATATTTCTTTTACATTTGCTTCTGTAAAGCATACCAATCAATAAAGATGTCAACTCACAGCGTGTTGGCGATTTGAAAGTGGATAGAGGAAATGCGAGCGAAGTGAGCTATGAGGGGGTCCAGGGGCACGCCCCCGGTAAAATTTTTAAAAATCACAACCTCCAGATCATTGGAGAGCGCATATATTGAAAAGAGATTAAAACTGAGAAGAGAATTAATACCGGGTTGGTAAAGACAATCCCGTTTAAAAGGCTGTCGGCTTGTAGTCTTTTAGCAATTAACTGGAGTGCTTGCCATGTACTGGGCGCACCAAAAAAACTCCATATATTTGAAAATTCGTTATACAGAGATCATTTGATAAATTTGAATTAATCAAAGTTTGGTTGATAGCCGAAAGGCTGAAATTTTTTATTTTTATTTTTCTTTTTTTCTCAGCATTGGAATATAGATAGAATTAAATTCATGAAAATTCCTTCACTTCAAAATGCGTGAAAATGATTATAAGGAACCTCCTAATTTAGATATATATGCAAAATACATTTCATTGCCCTAAAGGGTTAAAAAGTGATCTTATCAAAGGTATTAGATCATATACGTTAGTGCCTTTATAAAGATTCGATTCTGAACTCTTTAAAATGAAATGTGGTTGAGTAACGAGATTCTTTATACTGTAATTTTGATTGGGGGGTTTTCAGGCCAGTTTCACGCATTTTGAAATAACTGATTGTTCGTAAATCTATTTTCACCCATATTTCCAAAGCTCAGAAAAATAGAAAAACAATTGCAAAAATATTTCAGCTTTTCGGGTATCAAACAAACTTCGGTTCATTCCAATTTATCAAGTAGTCTCTATAAACAAATTTTCAAACGTGTAAAGTTCTTTTTAGTGCACCCAGTAAGACATATAAGTTGCAGAAATTATGTTGAGATTTTCAGCCATTTTTGCAAGTTTTGAAGCCTCATGTTTAGAAAAAATTGCAAATGATTTCGGAAAAAAAAGTTAAATTTCAACATAGTAAACTCTAATATTTAGTTCAAGACCTTGGCAATTCAACAAATTGCGATACTTTATCGGAAGAAGCCGTCGAAATACATTCCTGCAATGCGTCAGATTAACACAGTTTTTTCCGAAAAAGGGCACTTTGGCCCTTTTGACAAAAAGGGCAGGGGTCTGGACCCCCAGGACCTCCCCCGTAGTTGCGCGCCTGAGGTGCAATTTGAAACATAAAATTGTTCATTTTGAAGACGAAATTGCAAATCATGCAAAATGAGAAATGCTTGAAGAGATGTGTATAAAATGATATATAAAATGTCCATGTCAATTGTCTGCAAGAACGGTCCATCAGTCACATCTTGTCATCTTCAAAGTCAATATTTTTTTGACAAAGACTTGTAAGAACAAACATGGATTTTGTAATGGTCATTAGCAAATTCATCTGTCGCACTGTATAACATCTAATGCTCACGAATACGGGGCAGATACATTTTTTGAGGAAAAGGTGACGGGGCACTTAGTTTTTTTGCAGTAATTTTATACGGAGTAAGCAGATTTTTTTGCAAGAATTTTTTTATCTACACCGGCCATGCAATATAATAAATTTTGCCCTGTCCCATATTTCCTTTCGTGAATAACAATTAAAAACAGATATAAATCAACTTCTAAATGTTACTAACCATACACATTTTCTACCTTCAAGCTTTTACTTTTCACTTTGACACGTGTCCAATTGGATTTGAGATAATATGATAGCTCACAAGAAAATATGCTCTTCTCGTCGCTAAATTTAATTGGTGATATCCGTATTATGTGATTGCTTGGTACAGACACTCTCCCGGCAAAATATGAAGGCACATACCAAGGATACAGCATATTTGTACTACTGTTGTATGATATATATACTGGCAAAATCCTGCTGCTAGAATAAATTCGACAGGTGAGAGCAGGAAAACTCCACAGATCATTTGGATAATACCCAACCAAAGTCATTTCTACGCTTCCACCAACAGTAACATTTGCAGCAGATAAAGATACATTGACGTAGGCGCTGTCTAGTGGCACTAAAATAAAGAAAATAAATTCCGGGTAGCTCAATAAAAAATGAACATTTTTGAAAAACTACCAAACTTTGACTATGCTACTGATATTTAAATTTTTAGGTCGATTACAGTATTTGTGTCAAAGACCAGATACATTCTGCAGATCATTGCTATCTTTTTGTAGCCACTTGACGATTGACCCGGCAGACGCTTATCTGCCCATCGACTTGCATCGCCGCTAATTTAACTTTAATAACCGCAACCTATGACCACAACATTTTTCAAAAGCAAGTGAGAGAGAAGTCAAAATCATGGCATGAAAAACAATATTTTGAACAATAGCATTTTAAAATATCGTATTTTTAAGAAAGAAGCTATATCTTCCGATCTCTTATGAAACTCCAAGTCATATGTAATGTAATGGCTTTGTCAAAAACTTAAGCAACCAATTTCAATGGTTGTGCAGGATAGAAATTCAATTTGATAGTCATTTCTTGTGATTTGGGAGCATGCTTCAAAACCAGGTATCTTGCAAAAGCACATATTCCCACAAATTCAAAGCTATTCCACGACTTTGCAATATGTCTAAGAATAATTTGATCCTTGACACAAATGCACATAAGATATTTTCCTTGTCGGTAATATACCGCACATAATCAAATTTTGAAAATTTTTCAAAATGTTTCACTTTTTTGGGTCACCAAATATATACAGAAAACCATTAGACACTTCATCTTGTTCCACTCACAAGTAAAAATCTTTAAAAGTTAAATTGGTCCCAACTACAAGAAAAGACACTTTTCGACCAGGGCGACATCTTCAAATCAAAGAATGTAAGGGAAAGTAAGGGGCTGAGGTACTAAGTTTAACAGGCATCTACTCCCATCAAATGAAAGTTGTTCCTCTAAGTAAAAAGGCATGGCGGATACTGTTAGGATGGGAATCCTTGCAAACCTTAGATTATAACAAAATCATCAACTTTTCTCAGCAACAATGGCAAACAAAACATATGGAGATAGCATAGGCGTCAAAGTTTTAAATGAATTTTCCTTTTGATTTACTGGTTCGAATGGAACTTCAGGTAGTTTGCTATAATAGACGATTCCGGAAAAGATGGCGTCGAGGGGCATTTGACCAAGATGCATTGCGTTTGATGATCGAATTTCTATAGAATCACTGTTGATTCCATTATAGAACGCAGTGCATCTTGGTCAAATGCCCCCCGACGCCATCTTTTCCGGAATCGTCTATTCTCTATTGGCAATCTTTGATATCTTGATTATTTTCAGAATCGAAGCGCCTTCTTTGTTTCAACCACTTTTGAGGTTGTGACGTCATCAAATTGCGTAGAGCGACAGATTTCTGCTTACTACCATATTGTATAGACCTTAATAAACTACGGTTTTCTTGAAGATTGTACCGTTCTTCCTCTACTAATTTCGAATTTACGATGATTTTAATATTTTTCAAAACTGTTCATGAATTTGTTCATGAATTCTTTCAATAAAAAGAAAAACGCTATATGAAGATATCAAAGATCCCTAAAGTAGAGTTATAGCAAAGTATCTGAAATTGCCTTGGAGCCATTAACCCTATCTGACCTGGGTGTTTTGAAACATTCAATGCCTGGGGGGGGCGGATTCCGCCCCCCCCTGCTTATCTCTCTTGTTGTACGAGATATGGAAACCAAATTTGGCACAAAGGTAGTTCATTATATAAACAATATAAATTTGAAAGAATAATTCAATTAGCGATGTTGTTGTTGTTGCTGGAGCACGATTATCATTGTGATGTCATGTGACGTCATATAAATGAAAGTGTGCTAAAAGGTCATGAAACTTGACTTTTCATAAAGAAATTAAAGTTATAGATCAAAAACATATATAAAATCATAATTTAGACTTAATTGGACCAATTAAACAAGATTAAGAGAGATACAAAGTATATTTTTCACAGAGTGTGGCATGAATAGTTGGGTACCATGGAGACCAGGCTAAAAATAGAATGTTGAAATTGTTATAATTTTATTGCTCTATGATACAAAGTTAAACTTACTAAATTTCAGAGTCCTTCTGTATACATGGAAACATGTGCAAACAAAAATGTACTAGGGGGGCGGAATCCGGAATCCCCACCCAGGTCAGATAGGGTTAAATCCAAAGGAAGATTCAATAACTATTTTTCTAATCTTTTCACAAGATTTGATGCCTATGCTTTGGGAGATCTGTTCCAAGCAACAGCAAAGTGCCAACACTGTACATGATGCTAAAACGCAAAAAACTATACTCACTTGCTTGCTGATACACAACCATGACTAAGGCTAATAAAGATAAGAAAATCCTCATCTCGATGCTTCTTTGATTTCACCAATTTCTGTTTAGAGATATAATATTCAGCTATTATTATATGGCAATTCAAACGTACAGTCGTGGAGTTAGCCAATCACTACGTTACAAAAGTGCTAAGTTCGAGGAATGTAAACCTCCATACGCCAATATTTGTTTCTTAGAAAATATGAATTTACTCACACGGAAATAGTATGCGCTTTTCCATCAGTTCTTTGCTCCCTCAACTTCGGAATCGAATATAACGCCAACAACACTATTCCGCCACCAGCAAGCCCAACTCAATGCTCAAACGAAAATCCCTCCAATTTTCACAAAATGCACAAAATGCAAATTGCAAAATTGTGAATCAACAACGTCTTGAAATAGCTAGAAGTTCATTGTGATTGGTCGGATGAAACAAACAGGAATTCCAAGAACAATGCTTGACTTCCGAGAAGTAAATGGGACTCCCCAGAAGAGATCATATATTCTGTCAGTCAACAACTCTAACTACGATATGCATGGACCGCCTGACCCAATCTGGCCTACCATAAATCCTTGAATATGTCCCCAGGGGCTTAGGGACGGGTCATTAATACTTGCCGGGGAGGGGGTGGAAGACATCTGGGAGGGGGGACCAAAATTTTACCTACTCAAAGAGAGGGGGGACAAAAATTAAAGCACATCTCAAGGAGGGGGTATGCAAATAGTTTGAGGTAAATCCTGATAATTTCTAAAAACTACTTATTCAGGAATTAAACACAGTTGTTCAGTTTCTATGTACACAAGTTTATATATGTATTGGGAGGAGGGTTGAAAATATTTTCTGCAATGTTGGAGGGGTGACGAAAATTTTCGCGTAAATCAAAGAGGGGGGACAAAAATTACATCAAATATTTGCAAATGTCTTCCCCCCCCTCCCCGGCAAGTATTAATGACCCGTCCCTTATTTGTAAAAATGAAATTTTAGATGGGGGCTTATTCGAGGGGGGGGGGGCTTATTAGATAGTATATGGTAGATGTGTGATGATATACTGGGGATATACTGCTATTCTAGGTGACACGGTTATATGGAGAAAAGTAAAAACATACCGGTATCTCAATTAAGAACTTGATTTCGCAGGAAGCGATATATAAAAATGTAACATTGAAACATAACGATGGTAAACATGATACCAAGACAAAGAATGTATAAATTCATATAAAATTCACTATTCTGTGAAATTAAAATACATAACCCCATGGGAGTATATTCGAGGCAGGAGGCTCATTTGTTAAACTTAGTTCTGAAGTGAGGCTTATTCGAAGGTGGGGGCTTAATCAAGGATTTACAGTACTAAAAATGAGCCCTTCTTGTCGAGACGGCCGAAGCACAGTTGTGACCAAAGAAGAATACAAAACGTAGGGACACAAGAATAAAGGAAAACGATATCACCATCAACATGATAAGTTCACTTTTAAAAGGCCATGTCTCCTAAAGACATTTTTTTGTTAAGATATCTAAAGTCTGTCAGACATGAGATGTCAAGGCATAGACATAGGAGACAAGGGGCACAGGGGGCACCGTGCCCCTCCGAATTATTCGAAAGTGCCCTGTGATAACCTCAAAGTGCCATTTTTTCAGCCTTTTTAGCATAATAAAAGTGCCCTTTCAGTTCTAAAAAGGCCCTTTTGAGAGCTGTGCACCTCAAAGTGAGAATTGCTTCCTACTACCTCCCTGATGCTGATGTCATGTGAGACTTACAATTACGCAAAATCAGGGGTGGCACCAGAAATCTTCCCACAGAGGGGCTGGAACTTTCGACAGGGGGGGCTAAAATGACTAGAATATGCCGTTTTCATACATCATTTTGCCAAATTCCCTCCGAAAATAACCCAAGATTTCCTCTGACGGGGGGCTAGATGCTTCCGACGGGGGATGTAGCCCCCCTAGCCCTCCACTGGCGCCACCCCTGTTTTGTCTACCGTTTTTTATATCTTCTTTCTTTGGGAATATCCTTATCTTTCTCATCTTTCATTGGCTTGGAGATATAAGACGACTTAAATCAGGGGCCTGGGCAATCCAAATATAACCTATTGTATTCCATTGTATTTGATGACCTCGAGATCGAGAGATTATCAAATGTACTTAACAATGAAGCCACTCAGACATCTTCTGTCCAATTTTTAAACTAGGCGCTATATATATGTCATTTGTCTTTAAGGTTTCAAGCTTTTCAACTAAAATATTATCTGACAAATTTCGCTTGTTCGCTAAGGAAGAAGAAATTTCATATGGTGAAGCGGGCCTATTATGGCCTAACTACTAAACGTGACTTAGGACTTCTTGGAATTCGTTGATTTCAAGTTTACATTTAAAATCGTTTCAAAACTTCGCAATCGATTTCATAAGTTGCATTTTTCAAGGTCATAGATACATAACTTTTCTTACTTGCCTTGTTCTTTGCTTTGCTTAACAATTCCTCTTTAATGGTTCTATTTGATGAGATTGAGAGTTCTTGATTTGACTTCCTCGCGAAAACCAGAGCTTTCCTTTGTGTATTGCGGTCCAACAACGGGCAGGAATTCAGGAATATCTTGTTGTTATGTAAATTAAACACAAAGGAGCGATAACCTGAACGGAAAGAGTACTGTCACGCAGCAGCACATCCGGGGTGGGGGGCACATCCATAATTTTTTACCGGGTTTGTGCCGCTGGACAGGGTATCGTTTAGGACGATTTTGCTGCCGAATAGGGTATACTTTTCCAAAAAAGTGCTTCCAACGGGGTATATAATTTTGAAATAATGGGATTTCGAATATTTCGTACAGGATTTTGACCGGGAATTGCAATTTTGCTTTTGTTTTTTGCCAGTTCCAAACAGGGTAATCAATTTGAGGACTTTGTTCCCCCACCGAGTGAAACTTCAGTATCCCAGAGGCACACCCCGTACATTTTGAGGTCAAGTGCCCCCCCCCCCCCGGGGAGCTGGCCCACCTCATCCGAACAGGCCCTATGTCCAACTATCCGCTACTTGCGGGACCATTGATCAAAAGCTATCTATCTCGAAAAATTAATTTTCTTGCTCACTTATTCATGAGGGTGGTAAAGGGTATTTCGTGAAACGTGATCGGCTAAATTTTTTTCGCGTGAAACGTGAAAGAGGGTGGTAAAGGGTATTTCGTGAAACGTGATCGGCTATATTTTTCTCTCGTGAAACGTGAAAGGCCAGTATTTATTTACGCGAAACGTGAAAAGCAAATTTTTTTTCCCGTGATTCGTGATCCTAACCCCCCCTTTACCACCCTCATTCATGGCTGCAAACTAAATTGGAAAATATATTTTCTGTTTGAATATCATGCGTCTGATGAACAATGCTCGCATGAAAAATTTGTCCTGCATTTATCTTCATTTCTGATCAGAATTATGAAGAAAATACACTGAAAATTGATCAAAGTCACGCCACTTGACGGGAACTCAGTTCCTTTCAAGCCATTCAATGTGAAGAAAGAAATTATGCATTTCTATTCTAACCATAGGCTATAAGAAACGCGGTAGTTGCGTTCATATAGCAGTTTTCCTCCCCCTGTGTCCCTATCCCATGACAAATTTGCAGGACACAGGGATACAAGGAAAATGGGGCACAGGGAAACAGGGATGAACAAACTGTTGTAGCAACAACAACTACAACAACCTTCACGGGCATAGGGACACCGGGAGGAAAAAACTGCTATGTGAACACAACTACCGCGTTTCTCAAAGCCTATGTTCTAACCAATCAATCAATCAATCAATAGCTTTATTAATGTGTCTAAAATATTTAGCTTACAAAGCTAATTGGGGACACAACGGAAAGGTTAATAAAATTAAAATACAGTATAAATTACAATCTTTTTGTTAAAACTACTTATGTACAATTAAATTAAAGTCTACAGTTTAAAAGGGTTTCTATGTCGATTCTTCTAATACTTCTTTTAAAATGGTTTATTGTTGCCAACTCCTTCAATGGTCTCTCAAGTTTACTCCACAGATAAGGTCCAAAGTACCTTATTGAGTTTTTCCATCCTTAACTGTACGAAATTTCGGAATAATGAAGTTGTTGTTTCTTAATTCGTAAGGAGTTTCCTTTATTGTGAACATTTCTTTTATATGCTGTGGAGCAGAACCGTTTTTAACTTTGTACATTAGTATGGCAATGTCCTGCAGTCGTCTATTCTGGAGAGATGGCAGTTTCGCTTTGATTAGGAGTTGTGCATATGGTGTGGATTTATCACAATAAACAACTCTTAGGGCTTTCTCTTGGAGTCTCTCTATCTTTCTTTTGTCTGATACTTTACAGAAATGCCAGACCGTACTGCAATATGTCAGGTGAGAGAGAATTGCTGTCTTGTAGATTGTTAGTTTTGCAGTGGTCGGCATTATATTACGAAATCTGGAAATGACACCTATTCTCTGGCTCACTCTTTTGCACAGATTGCCGATGTGAGTGCTAAATGTTAGCTCATCGTCAACCTCAACTCCAAGTAGCTTGAGACACCTTGTTTGCTCCGTTTCATTACTTTCGTCAGCCATAACTTTTATCTTTACATTGCTTTTCTTTTTATTTTGAAGAACGATTGCTTGGTATTTGTCTTTGTTCGCTTTCAGGTGATTTTCTTTATACCATTTTGAAGCCATCTTAATGTCTTGGTTTAAACATAACTCAACTTCGTTAACTTCGTAACTCTAACGCGGTTTTACTCTAGTGCGAAACAAGCTTAAGCATTTGCTTTTGTTGATAAATTTTCTTGTAAAGCTTGCGAGGTTTTACCACACATCAAGGGCTATAGGTTTACGGATTACTGACAAAGGGGTGCAGTTGTGAGTGTTAAGGCTCAGTATGTTTCTTGTTGGTTTCGCTTGTCAAAGCAGTCTTCAAATTCTGTATCACCAGAAGATGTAACCGCTGTGAAGGCGTGATTGTTACTATTTTTGTTGTTGTCGTTGCTGAATTGCTATTATTATCATCATTATTACCGAATTGAATTGCTAATTGCTATTATTATCATCATTATTATTGTTGTTGTTTTTGTTGTTATTGTCACAAGTATATAAACTCTGGCACTAAAAGGCACGACTCAAGAAATAGAGCAAGAAGGGGCGTGACGATGAAGCCAAGGAATTAAAAGTCGCAAAAAGCCTATTTTCATGAAACAAAGGATAAAATCAGCAAAAAACTATCCAAATAACTGCTTGATAGCCTTAATTTGCATATTCATGTAGTTTCATATGGATATTTTTGGTTTCTAATTAATTAACTAATTAATTAAGGACAATTAGATTTAATGCAAAGTTGTTAGCACACTAATAGCGATTAAACACCTTTAATTTTGCATTTACTTGGTGAAATCAACGACAGTTATCAGTATTTGGAGCCATGCCATGATTTTTTCATTCAAAAAATTACTAATTAATTAGAAATATGACGTCATAAAGATGTATGACGTCATAGAAATTAAAGATTGCTGATGTCAGCAAATATAGATAAATTATCTATCAAACGAAATTACTCATCGAAACAAATCGAATGGTATATATATTGTTGAGATTCAACAACAATGAAATAAATTAGAGCCACTTTAATGATTTTCTTTGTGACCTGTCTCCAAATAAGGGCATCTGGTGGTCACGTGACTATACAATAGGCATTGCAATTTTTGTTTTTTGATTGCCAATTAAATTTCCATAAAAGTCAAGAAGTTTCAGCGTTATAGCTATCATCGTTTAAGAGCTATTAAAATAAGCGGGGATGGCTCAACGGTAGCGCGCTTGACTATCAACCTGAGGGTTGGTGGTTCGAGTCCCTGCCCTGTCGAACCTGCTACGTAGAGTGAAGAGAGTCGCCAACTCTCTGTAATTCCAGGCTAAAGGAATCGCGAGGTGTGGTCACATCGAAAGGAAGGACCAGGACATTGCTCGATAAGCTTAGCTTCTCAGTGTCCTAAAAACTACAATAAAAATGTGTTTGTTGCGTGTGGTACCATTAACAATGAAACAAAAATATAATAGATAAATAATTGTAGTACCATAAAATAGCGTAGATGTATAAAATACGACGTTTCGAGCATGTACTCGTTATCAACCTGAGGGTATGAATTCATAGAGGGTATGATCATAGAGGGTATGACTTGATAACGAGTACATGCTCGAAACGTCGTATTTTATACATCTACGCTATTTTATGGTACTACAATTATTTATCCATTATATTTTTGTTCCTAAAAACTACCTTCGGATGCTAGGTAGCAATATAGAAAGATAGGAAGAAAGTTTGGCTGGGGGGCGAAAAACGCCCCCCCCCCGGTTAAAATAGGGTTGACTGAATTTAGGCCAGATAGGTAACTTATTTTGTATCATTGTTTCTCATCGATTGTTATATTGTCTTGTCACTTGTATGCCACAGGTGGAATTAATCGAAAAAATGGCCACTGTCGTTTTTGCTCGTCTTGCTATCTGGAGAATTCATATAGCGTTACAAAAAGACATTTAACAGTCTTAACTATGAGACTAAGAGAAACATTTCACATGAGAAGAGAGTATTGAGTGTATCGTTCCAGAGAATGCTTTACAATTTGAGGGAATTTCTTTGAGGGAATTAGAAATGCTCTAATAGTTTTAAAGATTTGGTGATTATCAACCTATTCGAAATAAAAATGAATGAGTTTAAATAGGTCAGATAGAACTAGATTTACTTTCAACAAGCATAAAAATTCAATTCCATGATAAATCACTTTTTTCTTAAAGCAAATTTAACTTCAGTTCCAGGTGACAAATCTTTGGCATGCTCAATAAAAATCAAACTTCCAACCTTGCGCCATGAGATCTTTCCTGAAGGCAATGCAGTTATACTAAATCCATTTGGATAATGCAGCTTTTCATTAAAATACACAATCGTTTCCGTACTTTTGCAATCTGATGACACTGTGAAACTCAAGTCAAAGTCCTGCGTGTTTCGATCATATTTATAAGCCCGCGTTTTACCCGCGACAGCCTGAGGGTACGTGCGACTTGTATTCTGCAACCATTGCTCATGCTGCGTCGCATTGTGATCAAAAATTGGTGGAATAAGACATCCCAAAACATGATTATTGCAACCATATGCCTTGTACAACCATCCCATCCATGACTGCATGTATTTGTCAGAAATATCCATGATTTCAAACAGATCTTTGCGAGCTTTTGCAGTAAGTCCTGTTGTCCAAAATTCAGTCAAAAATCCTCCACATTTCAAGCGTTTTAGGTCTTCCATGCGAACTTCAAATTGAAATTGTTTATTGAAATCAGGTGGCTCGTAGTAATGGTAGCTTAGGACACTTCTGTTTGCGTAGGCAGCGCCTCCGGGCACTTGCTTGAAGCCGGCGGCAAAGAAGTCCCATGTTACTCCTTCGAAGAATATACTGTGTTGTTCGTCAACCTCTCGGATCGCTTTGTGCAAAGCTTCGTACGCAGGAGCGAGATTCTTTTCATCAGCTATACCAGGTATGAGCAGTGTAGGATCTCTGAAAGGTAGAATTTAGTTGATAAATATATCTCATAGTTTAGGGCTTTCTTTATTGAAGGTAATTTACCACAATGATCTCTGACAGAGGACTTGAAAGATACATTTCTCGTTGCTTTGAGCATGGGTGGTTAGAAACTGCATGTGTGCTTTCATGCAGGAGCGCTGCAACTAATATGATTCTGCGGCGGAAAAATTTATCTAAATAGTTCTGTAGAGGAGATAGCAACAGAACCTCCTTAATAACAGCTCTTTCAAAATGGCGGCTTTTTTTATCCTATTAAAAAATTTACAAGACGAATTACCAATTACTCTACCTACAAATTACTCTACAGAACACGACAAGGACGATACCACAGGGAACAATAGACCATGACAACCCCGGGGCCATTACATGCAAAAAGATAACAACTACTGGGTGGATCAGGACAAATGCACCACCCGCCCGCAAAGCCGTACCCAAAGGATCACCCAACCAATTCGCATGGTAAGAAACAGGATTGCTCTTATCATGAAATGATGGCTGACACCAGGATAAGAAACAGAATCACTCTTATCATGAAGGCAATGCAAGTACAACTGCAGTGTCTAACTACCCATGCTTTGAGGCTATCTAGCGACAGAGGATAAATATTTGTCAGCAACTTTGATACATTCTATTCTACCGGGTGAGCCAGAAAAAACGCACGCCGTTTGAAAGGCTACGGTGGCCTGAATATCAAAGCGATAATAAATTTTGATATCTTATTTAATAGCCGACATGTTCAATTAATTTTAGAATTTTTTTTGGCTGAAATCGGCCACTCCTTTCCGATTTCATAAGGGATTTTCTCCAGAAAGCCCCTTCGAGAAACATTGAAAACGGCCTAAAACCTCCTAAAACCACGATCAATTTCCTTATTATTTCTGCTTTACAGCTATGACTTGAACACCACTCAGCAAGTGTTATCCGTTTGGAAGAATGAAAACATGAAAACGTCATCCCCACTAGCACTCTCCTCTGCAAGGCAATTTGTTCCGCATGTTCCGCAGTTCCATGGTCCGTGATTCCGTGGTCTGTAACCACTAGTGTAACAAATTTATTCAAGGATATGGGTATTCCATCCTCCCAAGAGGATAGCACGTGCTTAAAACTGTGTTTTAATTGGCTGATTCATAACTTCAGCCTTTACTAATCGGCCACCTGAACAGCATAAGGCATTTGAATATTGTCATGCTGCCTTGCAGGCTGAATCAATTACCTGTAAATATCTCCAGCAAATGGTTCATTGATCAACTCATATCCAATGACACTATTTGAATCCTTGAAACCCTGTGCTGTCCTCTTCCAGAAATCAGCCCATGCATCCAACAATCCATCAGTGTTATTGTAAAAGTTTTGAAATGCAGCTGCTGCAGCTTCTGCGAAGTAGTAGTCCCCCCAGGAATGTTTATCACAGTCTTTCTGATACGGGTATCCAGTCTTAGGATCCAGGGGGTAGGCATCCTCCAGCGGGAATGGAAAATTCTTAGCATTTCCTGGAAAAAACAAGGAACTGATTAGTTTATATTTCATTGGTGAAAAAGATAATCTAAAGAGGGAACTCAGCCTAGCAGTGGTAGACTGATTACGATGATTCCCAGTGACTGCTCATCAAAACGAGACTAAAACCAAACCGAGACCGATAATAGTTAGAGCGTCCGGCAGCCTATCAATAGCGATAACTATGACCACGTCATCAGTCTAAGCAAGTGGCAAGGATTCGCCAATTAAGAGGTAAAATTAGCAGATTTTTCTAGGGGCTTATCTTCAGAAAAGGTGGCTATAAATATAATAGACGCTTCCCCTAAAGATAGGGCCAGCGAAATTTTGACCGCGATCCCCAGCATTCTATGATATTATAAATACACAGGAGCACAACAAAGGGTTCCTGGATGCCATCTTTAGTGCAATCATCTAGTCTGGGTGTATATTCATACAGGGACCCGTAATACCGACATTTCTGGTCCTGCGAGTTCAGATTTGGTGAAGAAAAGGCACATGAAATTCGAGCGCAATTAAAGTTCCGAGGGGGGCTTGTTATTTGGTAGGTGACGGGGAGGGGGCTGGGAGACAGCACCTTAACCAAAACTCTAAAACATACTGAACTCTGGGTATTCAGACCCCAAAATATACCCAAGTAAAATTTTTTTTAAATAGATTTTTTAAATAATGCGAGCATGCGGTTTTGCGAATTGGTTTTTATAGAGAAACAAAGATTCAATTGTAGTCTATTGAAAAAAAAATAGAAGTCTCAAAACATACTAGGGTGGCATTTTCAAGCTCCAGAAAGTAACAGAGTCTCCCATCACCTAATAATAGCCAACCCCCATTCTGTGTACACCGCGAATTTTTGTCTTAGGCAATTTGGTCCCTTCGCAGGGATGACAAGATTAAGGGTTGTGTTTGATTGGTTCCAGATTGGTACCAATTCTGAAAACGGTAGACTTGGTAGACTCGGAATGCGCGTTTGATTGACCCCAAAATTCTGAAAACGGTAGGTTTGGTAGGTTTGGAAGGCCTTCTGAACCTTCTGCTCCAAAAGTCAGAAGGTTTGGCAGACTTTGGAGAGATTCTCATTTCATTAGCAAAACCCTGGTGGTGAATCCGAAACCTGCTGCTTTGAAGATTTTCGTGTTTGATTGGGAAATATATTTCTGTCTCTGCGAAGTCGACTGTTTTCAGAATTTGGTAGGTATGGAATTACCAATCAAACACACCCTAAAACGGGTGTCCTTTGGGGTACACAGCGAATTTTTGTCATTAGGCAATTTGGTCTCTTCGAGGGGATGACAAGATTAAAACGCGTGTGGTTTGGGGGCAGGCGGTATAAACAGGTAATGCGAATAAACTAATATTACTTATTCAGAATAAGAATAAGGTGAATAAACTAACCTGTGTTGACTGCCCAATCTGGAAATCCCTCGACACAAAACTTGGGAGACATGACATCTTGATGCATATCAAGTAGGGTGTATATGCCATATTTGGCTGCCTTGGAAACTATCATTTGAATCATTTCCATATATGTCTCGTTGTACTGGCCTCGTTTTGGAACGTAACCAGGCAACATCATTCCTAAGAAGCAAGCATCTAATGGTTAAAATAGCTTACTTTTATCTGGGTTTGGACAAATCTGGGGATAAGGGCTGTGTCCAAAATTTGAAACTTTCTATTGCCGTTTTTTCGAGAGAGAATAAGATGCTGCTGAGCAGTAAATTGTACCATGCCAACCCGAATTTACATGTTGCTTGGAAATTCAATTAAATTAGGTACAGAACCGAAGCAAAGCTGTAGTGGAACCAGGGGCAGGCAAGTACTGTAAAAATTTTGACCCCATGTTTGTTCAAAGGTATTGTGAAAAAAGACCGGTTTGTTTTATCACAGAGTACGATGTTGCTGCCCAAAACAACCAGTTTTGGGACAAAGGTGAAATTAGAAAAATCTGATCTTCTGTTCCACAACAATGCATTCCACTGCTGTCGTATCTGACCAAAATTCGAAAATTTAGCCTTCACTGGTTCTACCTCTGTCCAGCAAAGTAACACAAAAAAGACCAGAAAATCAAATTTATGCAAGGCGGTCCTACCTTTGTCCGGCAAATTTAGGCCAAAAGGACCAGCATTTCCACCAAGGCTACCAGTTTTGGGACACTTCTGCTTTAACAGATATAACTACAANAAAAGGACCAGCATTGCACCAAGACTACCAGTTTTGGGACACTTCTGCTTTAACAGATATAACTACAACCTGCTTTCGGATGTCTGGTTAGGCTTTTTGCCTAAAACAACCGGTTTTTGGGACAAACATCGTCACTGATTACTTAATTCAAACTTTTCTGCCAAATTGAAGAAAATGACAAAGGAGAAATTTATCATAAAAAAGACCGGTTTTTGGGACAGAGGTGATGCAAGTTTTTTTAACAAACTACCGGCTTTCGGACAGAGGTAGGACATTCTCCCCAGTGTGACATGCCCGCCCTTGGTGGAACCGATGACAAAGGTGGCAATGAACAAGACTCAACAGAGGCAAAAACCAACAGCACTCGTAGAAAATTTATTCAAATCTAAGCAGGTAAGGCAATCCACGACAGTTTTCTGCACTGCTCATATCTTTGTCTTCGTGGCGGCCTTGGCTGGGGACGAAGGTAAGCAAAACAGAGCTGGAAAATACGTTGAAATACAATCACGTGACCCATTCGTTTGCGCCTTTAATTCAAACATAATTTTGAAACCGAGGCCAACGAAACTCAACGAAACTCACTTGCACTGGTCATGAAAAAACTTGTTTTGATTGTAACTAAAATGCACCATAAATCTGGATTTTATGTCCAATGGCACGGGAAAAGATTTATTAATCTGATTTTGATTTAAACCTCAATAGAACGGCCCAATTTGCAGAGCAACACAATTTCCCTCAAAAAGAAAATGCTGGAGTTTCCTTGACTCTGTAGCCTGCGTGTAGCCTCAACACTCCTCCGCCAAAGACTCTTTGGCTGAGGAGTGTTGAGGCTGCACGCAGGCTATGACTCTGGCGCCAAACACTGGTCAAAACAGGGTATAGGCCTATTTCTCTTATCAAACAGCAGATAGTAATACTAGGCCTAAAATACATACACCTCAGAGGAAATCTTGCCATACCTAATCTAATAACATTCAAACCAAGATCTTGCAAAATCTTCATATCAACTTCAGAAAACGAATCATTCGTGTATCCTTCAAGTGTTGGATGAAATGGAAAATGTTTCACAACGACATTAGTGCCATGAAAAAATCTTTCTCTGCCAAGACTGTCGACTAACTGCTGTCGCTCTGGGTTCACACTTATCAGCAATGAAGCATCATTTTCAACAGGAAAGCCAGATATTGCTGTTGCAAGAAAGGACAGCACTGCTAATGCTATCAAGTTCGCGTTTCGGACATAGCCTGCCATTTCTTGGTCCTACTTTGCAAGCCACGCAAACTCCTCTTCTTGTTTGCAGTACTGCAATATCCGAGTCACGCGAATTCATCCTGCTTCCGCCCCTTCTTCCATCAAAATTGCTAAACCCCCGTTTATAAGATTGTGGAAATGCAGAATACTGTATTTGAAGAATTGACTCGGGGGAAGGAGTTATACTCATAAGACCACTGCTTTGTCGTGAAGATTTCGACACATAAAAATAACCAGCATCAGATTTCGAAACGATATCCGATTACAGTGCAGAAAACTACAGTATTTGTTTTCTGTGTCTTTGTTTCCCTGTTGTGGGTGTTTTCATTTTTATGTCTTTGTTTCCCTGTGCTTTCATAACGAGGCTGTGCGCCTTCGAAGCTTCATTAAAAATGCAGCGCAGAATCATTTATGAAAACACAGTGAAATAAACCACAGAGAAAACGGGCAACACAAGCATATCCCGCGATTGAAATTAACTCCTAAACAATTTGGACACAAATATTTAGGAAGATTTACTTTCGGGCTTTCGGACAATCCATTTTCGTACAAGATTGCATAAGAACCAACTGCCCCATAAATGTTGGGTTAGTTTCTGTTTTGAGGGAACTGTATTGTATTCTGCAATGAGGCCTTTTCATTTCAAAAGGGTAATCTCGCTGTCACCCTCGCAAAAATTCTTCATGTGGGCTATTGCTCGCCTCCTGATCGCCCTCACAAAAGCGTATATCACCCCAAGATAAACACCGCTATCATAAAAAATTATCGTAATGCAGCGAAAGAGGGGCGTGGGGTAGACTGATGATATGAGTCAAAGTTTTGCTCCATTGAATTGAATTGTTATTTATTGTTACAGTCATAAAGCGGAATGGGTATTGTGGGGGATGGTTAGGGGGGAATGGAGCGAAAACAAGGACTCATGTAATAAGTCTAGGCGTGGGGTACAATACATGCTGTGGTGCCTTGGTTGATGGCTTAGGCTTACAGCAAAAGCAAATAAAATGACGATTTCTATTTTTTCATTCTTCCCCTGTATTACAATTTCATCATCTAAAATCCGTCATTGTATAAACGTAATAAAAAGTTTATAAATCTATGTCACCTAAGGTACTGTTGTTCTCGTTTTGGGCTTCAGAGCATCTGGCAAAGAAGTAATTGCTAATTTCTTAGATGCTCATAGCCAGGGCATACTGGATGAGTAAAAAAAATCGTTTGAAACGCCACTGCTCCCTGAATATCAAGTATCTTCATCTTCATCTCGTCACTGTTCGTTTGTTTGTTTGAATCACTCAATGGAAGCAGCTCTCGTATAATTTTTGTAGAACTGTGCACTGCTCTTCTGTTAAAAACCTGTGACCAGTCCTACCGCTATCATATTCTTGAATTTCAGTACAGCATATTGCCATGTTCAGCACGTCTATCTCCAAGAAAATGATTGCACTACCCGATGACCCAAAAAATCTTATCGAGCTAGATCGCGCGTACTTCCTAAAAGCAAAACTTATGAATACACATTTGGTGTAGCGATTTTGCTCCCAAAAAAGGGTATCCCTTTTCACAAAAGTGCTCCCAGAGGGGTGTATAGTTTTGAAATAATTGCTCTCGTACAAGATTTTGACAAAGAATTTGCAATTTTGCTATTGTTTTTTGCCAGTTTGCTCCCAGACAGGGTACTCAATTTGAAAAAAATTGCCCCCACACAGGGTGAATATTTCAATATCTCAGAAGCACACCCCCGTACATTTTAAGGTCAAGTGCCCCCCCCCCGGGCTTAAAAGGCAGCTAAGCCTTTCACATGAACGATGATGCAAAGCATGTGTCAACAACTTTTCGTTTTAGGAAGCTACCGGGTATCCCAAAAAAGTACTCCTGTTTAAAAAATCACCAAAACTCCACTATAAAACCTATGATAACATTTTATTTTCGATTTGTTTTGTCAATGAACCAAAAATATTTAAAGAGGATATAATTTGTGTTGTCAATAACTAAAAGTTAAGAAATTACACGTTGAAAACCCCTATTTTGAGCTATACTTTTCAATAAAAATAGTAAATCTCGCCTAAGAGTCAAAAATTTCAGATTTGTCATTATCCTTGAAGTTTCCAAGGATAGTGTGCATTTCTTTCTGTCATTAATGACCAAATTAAAAGCTTAATATACACAAATAAATTGATATGCTAATCTTCAGTGCTTTTTTGCAGTATGATTCAAAACCAGGCAGCCCTAAAAAGAGCTAAACTTGCTAATTTTTAAACCAATCGCAAGATCAGCTATACCTAGAAAAATAATTTGATCCTTGATCTACTTCCCACAAAAATATATTTGAACATCGGCATTGTAATCGAGTTTGGGTGATTTTTCAAACACGAGTACTTTTTTTGGGACACCCGGTAGTTATGATCTAGCTTGTTAAGCTCTTTTTGGGGCACACGGTAGAGCCTCAGTATCACTTTAACTGCCACTATCAATTATAACTACTGTGGGTTTCGTCGTTGGCTCCTCCATTTCCAACTTGGGCTTAATAGTTCGCTCTGTATCAGCTTTTTCAACATTAGATTCAGCGTTCTTTGGCTCTGGAGACTCATTCTCCGTAACAATAACCTCATCCTTTGCGGAATTACTCGCTCTTGCCTCTTGTTCGGACTTTTTCTTTTTGAATGAGATATTTCTCTCCCCATCAAAGAGAAGTTCGAACGTCTTCACTGATTCCAATGGGTTTATCTTCTTTTTTCTGCATTTATTTTCAAATGCCTCAATGCAGATTGCTGTTGATAAAATGGAAAAAATCGAATGAAGAAAATGGCACGTTTATTCGTTTTTAAATAAGAAACTCTCTGTACAGAGTGTCCCAAAAAAAACGCAACCCAGCTATAACTGAATATTTTGAAAAATAATAAGATTTTAATAGAAAAGTGAACACGAGAAAAAAACGACTTGGATTTATATAGATATAATTCTATTTATTCTCGACGTGTTTCGACTCTAAGGCCATCGTCAGGAGAATTGGTATTTACAGGTTAGTGTGCTCCTTTTATAGCCTTTTAGGGATCACGTGGTCTTATTGGGGTCACGTTAGACATGATATGGCATCACATGACTCCTAATTGAAGTTTAGTCTTATGTGTTTTGTGTAGAAATGACAGACCACAGGGAAGCAAAGTATTGCATAACTGAGACGGAAAAGTGGCCTATCCATTGGTTTTTTCAGGGAGTTTTTAAGCTAAGATTTCTCTGGATGGTTAAGCTTATTGTTCAGACCTTTTGGAGAAAGAGTGTACAGTCGTTTAATAACATTTTAATAGATATAATGCATACCACCCAATAGCCCAATCTATCTTCTTTCCAATGATATGCAGTTTGGATACATTAATTGAAATATCTATCATATAATAGCAGAGACGTAGGAACCGGGGGGGGCACTGGGGGCACGTGCCCCCCCAAGATTTTGAAATAAACAAAGAAGTGCCCTTTTTGCTCCAGGAAATGCCCCTTTAGCTTACTGAAAAAAGTGCCCTTGAAATGTCGTGCCCCTCCAAGTTCAAGATGCTTCCTACGGCCCTGTATAATAGACATTTTAATAAGTATGGCCTATTTCAGATGCAAGATGCTGTAAGAGCAACAATAAGACATTTTTATTCTAAAAAGTTAAAAAACACATTTTTTTGAAACATTTCAGGCTTAGAAGCACTTGAGGAAAGAAACTTACTCCCACGACATGTATTTATTAAAAGTGATAAATAAGCTCTCACAAAGAGGGGTTTTCGCCTATGTAAAGCAGGGGCTAGACTGATTACATGAGTCTCACTTTTCCGCATTGAATTGGATGATAGTTATGGCTTCAAACTGAGAGTCATGACAATACAGCTTCAAAACAGAGACTAATTAGGCCTAATGCGCCGCATTTAGGGCGCATCCAATCAAATCTCGACTTTCTTAATAACGTTAGACGACGTGCTTATTCTTAGAGTTTGATTGGCTGATTAAATCAAAGCTCGATTTTTCGAAGCGAAGCGACCTTCAAAGCGACACTCGATTTTTCTTATCAACGTTCGAAGGATAGAAGACGTTCGACTTTTCTTCAGATTTTAGTCTCTGTTTAGAATCTGTTTGGTCGTGAGTCCTTGTATGAGGGAAATAAAAACATCAGATTGAAAACATTGAACGAATACAAGGAATCACGTCGTCAGTCTAAATCAGGGGCGCCACCAGCCATAAAAGAGTGGGGTGGATTTAGCAAGGAAGTATGTCCTGAAAGGTATACCCACCCTTTTTTACATCTTTTTTTTTTGCTTATGAATAAATACTACCCTCAGAAAAACTTCAGTGGGCATGTCCATCATGAATGTTTTAAAATCAAATTTTCCTTGTTATACAAATGAAAACTCAATTCGCCTTTGCTCGAAATGAAATAAAACAGAACTTACATAGAGTCTCATCCACTATATCAGGCATTATTTTACGCAGTTGTTCACAGTTAGTAAATAATGCTGGATTTACATTCACTTCGAGTAGCCAAATCTAAAGGAGAAAAGTTTACATTTTTCATTGTTTTACTCAACCGATACATCCAATTCAATTCTATTGACAAATGTGGTATTTCACGAGAAAAGTTGATTGGGTGTCTCCTAAAATGCATAAATATCTCAGTGGTTACTGCAGAGAAGCCTCGTATTTTTTTAAAAGTAGATGCTTCAATTCAAACTTTGATGCCCTGCGCTTCAAAATAGGCACAATGATAGCTAAGATATTGTCAATGATAACTAAATCTTTGTAATAGTTTAATTAAAAATGGATCTCGTTCAGACGGATCAAACAAATCCAAAAATCTTTCCTTTCTTTAGTCTTAGCAGGTATAGGAAAATGTTTAAAGAGTTCATCAATGTATCTTCTTTTAGAAAATTAGGATGTATTTTCGTTCAGACATTTTAAAACATAATTAAGGACGTTTTCAAATAATCCGAAATAAAAATGTATTCAATCAAATAATTTATGAATGTTGTTCTGGAAGTTTCTTGCGTTGATTAAAGAATCAGGAATTTAAAAACCCACATTTTATTCACATAAAACCTTTTGTTTTTGAAAAATTTGAATTTTCCGACAAGTAACCTTTTTGATACCCTGGATCAGAGCATTTTTTAGTAATTTTTTTTCAAATTTTTTTTTCAAAAAATTTACTACAAATATTCTAATCCAGGATCCAGGGCACCTTTTTAAACACCCTGTATATTGTTTCGTTAGAATCAATCAAACTTGGGGCTATTTTTGAGACACCCAGTTATGTATTTATCTCGTGTTCTATCATGCGGTCCCAATCCACGTAAGGAATTTACAGCTGCTGATGACTGAGATCTATAAAACAAAATGGGAGCTTAATCCTAGTTTCATGAAAGAGGTCTTCGTCGAAAAACACAGTCCGTATGGGTTAAGAAGCTGCCATAATCTACCATTGCCACAAGCGCGTACTACGTGCTATGGCTTGGGGACGATATCGTTTCTTGGGTGTAGATTATGGCAGGCACTTCCCAATGACATAAAACAATCAGATACCCTCTCCTGCTTTAAAAGGAAAATCAAAATCTGGAAAGGAGAGGGATGCAATTGTAGACTATGTAGACCTTTCGTGGCCCAGGTTGGGTGCTTGAGCGGATANCTTAATCCTAGTTTCATGAAAGAGGTCTTCGTCGAAAAACACAGTCCGTATGGGTTAAGAAGCTGCCATAATCTACCATTGCCACAAGCGCGTACTACGTGCTATGGCTTGGGGACGATATCGTTTCTTGGGTGTAGATTATGGCAGGCACTTCCCAATGACATAAAACAATCAGATACCCTCTCCTGCTTTAAAAGGAAAATCAAAATCTGGAAAGGAGAGGGATGCAATTGTAGACTATGTAGACCTTTCGTGGCTCAGGTTGGGTGCTTGAGCGGATAGAAATTTGATGCACTGTGTGTAAATATCGAAAAAGAAAACATTGTAAATATTGGAAACATTGTAAATATTGTACAAATCTGTTGCCAAGTATTCTGTACTACATTTAATTTTTTTCTTTTTTCTTGAACAAGTTTACTTTGTTAGATAGTAGGCTTGAATTAGCTGTTATTTTATAGCTATTTATATGTATGCCTACTTTAAATAAATCAATAATAATAATAATAATCATCATCATCATAATCATCATAACTCACCTTCATATTATCATCAACCATGAAGTCAAACCCTAAAAGATCAAAATATCCACGTTTCCTTTCCAGTTTACATTGTACAGATTGGAAGCATATCAGCATTATTTCTTTGATACGGTCCTAAAACAAAGGCAGCGTTTGAAATAAAGCAATATCTACCGATGTAAATCATATAAAAATAAAAAAAAGTAAAAAAGTAAAAAAAGTGTATCCGTCATATTTTTCACAGTTTTCAAATTGTGCCGGTATCGTGTGAACGCAGTCTTAGATTCAAAAATTTAGTTCTCATGTTTAGAGAAACTTTAAGACAATGTTTCATCTCAGAATGAAAGTAAATGGTTCGGTCATATAACGCAATTTTCAAAATTATAGCATATGTAAAATAATAGTAATAATTAAAATCATAAAATCAACTAAAAATTTAGTCATACCGTCAAGCCATTAAAAACCCAGTTATCAGGAAGGCCTTTTTCTTCTTTGTAATGTTTGTCCACATAGTCATTCAGCATTTCGAATGTCCAAACGGAGTCATCTTTCTTGTCAGAATAACCAGGGTGCTTCTTTTGAATAAGCTAAAACAAAATGTTTTCATGTCAGGCAAACATGAGACTAGTGCACTCTCCGTCGCAGAGGCTATTGCTTGCAAACGAGCAGAACGTGAAGCTCCGAAGGATTTCATCCGTCCTCCGGTAATACAGCCTCTGCGAAGGAGAGTGAGACTAGTGTTGGGGAACAGAATAATTTACCAAGTATTTCTTATGACGGGAAATTGTCAGATAAAATCCGTAAGAAAAGAAAGAAAGCGGGGATGGCTCAACGGTAGCGCGCTTGCCTACCAACCTGAGGGTTGGTGGTTCGAGTCCCTGCCCTGCCGAACCTGCTACGTAGAGTGAGGAGAGTCGCCAACTCTCTGTAATTCCAGGCTAAAGGAATCGCGAGGTGTGGTCACATCGAGAGGAAGGACCAGGACATTGCTCGATAAGCTTAGCTTCTCAGTGTCCTAAAACTACCTTCGGATGCTAGGTAGCAATATAGAAAAAAAAAAAAATAGAAAAGAAACAAGAATATCAAATCAGTTTTTATTATATTTTACGAGAATATGACAAGTCTTCTCTGTATATTCTAGTAGCTACTTTCTCCAATCTCATCTGAGATTTGCTGAGACAAATTTCAAACGAAAAAGAAAGTAAATGCAACAATTCTTAAATTCATACAAAATAGAGTTCTACAAAAACACGTTGTGCATATCACGAGTGCTAAGGTCTTTCTATGACTTTAACAGGGCATGCATCTTTTAACATTCAAAGTGGTGGGGAAATTCCCCACCAGCCCCTTCAATGCCCCCATTAGTCATGCCCATAATGGCCCATTTTCCCCAAGTAAAAAAATGTCTTCAGAATATCATGAATATAGGTTGAAAAGAAGACTCGATAGAACAAGAAATCACCATTTTTATAGCACCCCTTTGTATCAACTTTTGTTACCAGATTTGTCACCACATGTTACAGTTTGCGTTGATGTAAGCTTGGTATTGGATCATTTTTTGCTTGAACAATTCATCATTGTGAGTGAGTCCTAAACTGATGCCGTCTACTTAAAAAGATAGCTTCAGCAACAGACACTGATTCTACGGTATTGCGTGTTAAATCGAAAATAACCGTTTTTATTGATTTTGTAACATGCTCTGTATGGATATTTTTAGTTGCCCTTGCAATGGATTCCCCACCAGTAAAAAATTCTTAAAAGATGCCCTGGACTTTAAACATCATCATCATCATCAATTACGATGTTACGTCAGTTCCTGACATGGCGAGCCTGATTACGCCACTCCAAGGGCTTCTGTCAGTGGCTAAGTCCTTTAATTTGTCTATATCATTTACACTCAGGCCTTGGCCTCCTTCTTTATTGATGATTTCAAGCCAAGTGAGTTTTGGTATTCCTTTAGGTTTCTTCACAGACCTTGGCGCTTCATAGACTTTAAACAGCTTGATTATAAACTCTTATCAGAGTACCGCTCCCCTAAAGCACCAAAACGAACTTTCCTACGCATTAGTCCGAAATCTCGCCCTCTTCAAAGTTCCTCCAAAGCACAGCATCACTAAAATCCTATTTCCAATAGAATAGGCCTAATTTTCGATAGAAATAGTTTTTATAAGAAGCTGTGAATGTGGTCTGGTACTGAAAATTTCCTAAAATTTCCATAGGAATGCTACAATCTTTCACTTTGCAATTTTCTTGCATCTGGCATCTTTCTTGCCTATCTTTTCATTACTTTCTCTGTTTCAAATATATCTGGCTTCATGCGTTTCAACGGCCACAAAGGGGCGCCATATCCAACTCGGTGAAATCTAAATTCACTGTAGATGTGTGGATAATGCGTTGACCAACCTCGTTCCCAGGGTTTTCTTACATCATACGCTGATCACGAAGCCGAATGAAAACCACGATGAAAACCCTGCTACACATTGCTCAAATCTGTCCAGAATATTGACAGATTAGCAGCCATTATGGATTTATGGTTGGCCAGGTAACATTAATTATAGAGCCTTGATTTCACACAAAACAGTCTCGTTGCAATGATTATTGCCTACTATTATTTGAATAATTAATAATTTTTGAATAATAATTTGAATTTTGCTATTGTTTTGGACTAACCAATCAGATTGCAGAACGGCCACTTGTATCCCAGAGTAGAGGTAGAGCAACGAGCTCACTCTGGGGACGAGATTTTGCTTTGACCACAATTGTTTATTATGCAAGTAAAGTGCGCATAGAACGATAGAGATAAATCAAAAAGTGCATGCAGTGCAGGAAAGACGGGAAGATATATTCCAGTGTTCACAGTTTCATAATGTTTCAATGATCTGCCAGTTCAGCTGTTTACAAAGAGTCTCTCGTAAAATGCGCGCAGATAACGTTTCCAAACAAACCTACCTGATTAGTAAGATGTGAAGTCAAATCAGTGGAGTCACGTGAGTACGTCTCGCATGCTTTTCTTGCATATCCACTGTGATAAAGCACGAGATATGGTGTCGTTGAAGCGATTAGCATGTAAGCACGGATGTCAAATTTGCATTTATCCAACAACAGAGGATTGTCGATGTACCTGGAATTAAGAACAAGGCAGCAGCCGGTTAAAGGGTCTGTTTCAACCAGCATGCTTTGCACGTGTCATCTCTTTGTTGTCGCCGTTTTCATGGCGCATGAATTTTTCAACTTATTTTGATTCGATTTTTACCTAGCTATACATATATAAATATATACAACTAATCTAAATCGAATATAAAAAGCTGCCCGGAACGGTATCGACTTTTACGATTTTGTTGAACGGGACGGTATCGATTATTGTGATTTAGGTATAAATAACGCTATCAATTTGCACAATTTACATTACATAATGGTATATATATATGTTGTTGAAGTTCCTCGCCAAAATCTGGTCAAGTGTTCCACAACCACACGCACCTTTTAGATCCTTTAGAAATGGGAATGTAATGATGCGAACTTTTTAAAGGGGCCTTTACAACCGGCATGCCTTGCATGTGCCATCTCTTTGTTGTCGGCCATTTTAGTGCACCATTAAAATGGCGACAACAAAGATACAACAAAAGAATGTAGTCACAAAGTATGCCGGTTGCAAAGGCCCCTTTAAACCCTAATACATACCTAGATATAATTCTAGTTGATAGACGAGTGTTGAAAGTGGAGTTTGACCTTGTATCTAATTCTGTTCGTAGTTGTTCTAAACTTCTAACAAGGAATATTCCTTTTCCTTGATTCAATCCAGAAGGCTTGCAAATCCAGGTCTCTCCATCTAAAAAGGGAGAATCAAACATTATTACTTGTGAGCTAATTAATAGGCGATGTACGGTATGACTTCAAAAAGTCTGATGTTGAAAATTGTGTTCATTCGAAATTTTAGGACTTGTTAAAGTCTCAGTTTCGTCCGTAAGAATTTACGATAAACACAGATATTATGGTCAACGGTAAAGGATTTACGGCAAACACAGACCTTTTATGCACCCTATTGCGTATAGCAAAAGATTTGTTCGTCTAAACAGAATGATCCCAAAGACTGAAACTGCCTACCTTTGAAAATGGTACTAAACGAATCAATATCTTTCTGGCCATCAATTTTGAATGTCTCTGGGTAGAAATCACGAAGGTTGATCTTGCTGAAACAGGGGAAATAGAGAACATATTACAGAGACAATAATATGATTAATAACTAGCAATAACAATAGTCAGAGAGTGCTGCGTACTGGGTTTACTCACACAAATTGTTGTCAAAATGTTTACAATTGTGATCAAGCAGCTTGAAGGCAATGGCTTCATGTAATAACCCAACGAATCGAATTCATTTGATTGGTAGAAAGTTTGAATCTGGTTTCAAAAAGCTCGTTTCACTGTGTCATTGTGAATGGGATTAAGAGTTTCGTTTCTCGTGAGGACTTTCTAATAGAAAATTATATGTATTAAACTCGATACCTGTTTTTATCTGTTGTTGTTTTGTTGAAAAACTTCTCATAATCTTGCAAACTCTTCATTAGGCCAGTTTTTGTTGTTAGACAGCTTCCATATGGGATATGATTAACCATCTGTTCGCCTGAAAGATATCGATGGATCAAAACTTACATTATGCCAGATACAATCAAGGGCGCCTACCTTGTATGAATTTGGTTTATTCTCAGTCCTGTTTTCGTGACATAGTACACGGAGCAATTGCTGTCTTGTTAATCCGTGTGTAACATGTGATATTCAAAAATCGCGCTGTCTGGCTCCCTGTGGTCATCTCTTACAACAGTTCATGTCGTATTACATCAACACCTGAATTTGAAACCACAAAATTATTCTTACGTCATCGTACGTCGTCCGGTTCGGATTGAAGGACAACAGGACAGCAATTGTTCTGTGTCCTGTCACGAAAACAGGACTGCGAATAAACCCAGTTCATTCAAGGTAGGCGCCCTTGATACATTAAATGCAAACAAATTCGGACTATTAAATGTTGGACAAAATATTTCCAGACATCAATTTGTTGACGTTTTTGTTATGGAATTCCGGACGTTATTGGCAAAAATTTCAGACAACTACAAAAAAAATATCCATTTCCTGTTTAATTTGTTTATTTTGTACTAAGAATTTCATACATTTATAGATCGTGCTTTACCTTAAAGGTGACCTGAAGCGAAATTTTTTATTTGCAAAAGCCAATTGCCTAGTTGAACAACGAAGAACGCCGTTTTCAGTTTTTCCAAATCATGTTTTGTTTTGGAATTATTCCCCATTTTATGGTTGGAGCTAATGACGTCATTTTGTTTGCAAAAAGGCACAAAAACAATTGGTATCAACAACATTTCTTATAAAAAAGCCCGAAAACCCAAAGATTTGACACTGGACTTTCTTTTCATGAGATTTATGACATTTCTAGGCGTGTTTTGTCGCTCTAATATGCTTCAGCAGCAGGTTTAATTGCAAACATAGTCATTGTCGTCAGTTTTTCTACTCTCTGCCTATACTTTCCTTGTAAATATGCAAACAAAATGACGTCATCACTTCAAAACATAAAACAGTGAATATCTCCGAAACGAAATAAAATATTACAAAACTTTAAACGGTATCACTAATCAAACCAGTCAGTCATTTCCTTTTACAAATAAA
>REGM01000051.1:124108-180518 GCA_004194415.1 Aurelia aurita | reverse complement strand
CAAGGATTAATTTAAGGTGCAGTGATGACCAATTTGTGCAGTGATAAATCGAAAATGTGCAGTGATGAATCAAGTTTTGTGCAGTGATGAATTCTTCCACTTTTCAGTTTGAAATACTTGAAATACAGCAGTTTTAGATGTTTTCAGAATAAAGACACTTAACACTTCTTGAAACGAATAGTCATCTTGCTGGGCACCCCCTTTTTGACAAAAAAATTGCCCCTCTCCTCGAAACTAACTCACCTCTTTTTAGAGTCTTCAAACACAATGTTGGGAAAAAACATTTAGTAAAATAACTACTGCAGAAATCACATGTTCGAAAAATTGAATCTTGGTTTTCGCCTCCAATCTCTTACTACTTGTTTCAAAACGAGCAAGGTGCTTGACAATATGATTCTGGTCAGTTTCCTTGAATTATAGCTCTTACATCCAGGTGCTATTTAGTAGGAAAACTGAAGAATTTTCATAACCAATACCCAAAGAATTTTGGCGCGCCTTCGGCGCGCTTCTGCTATATCGGTGGCACCCCCTTTGCAAGTTGCGCCTTTCAATTTCTGGCTAGAGTCGTCCCTGCAGAGCAAATCGAAGAATTCTGGGTGGTTATCAGTTTCTACAACAGAATATCACGGATTAACATTAAATCAAGTTTTGCCCATGTGTTAGCAAATTAGTTGCATGGCAAACTACCTTGCTTCAAAAAAAAGAAGAATTAGCTGCATTCTAGGCCATTCTAGAGGTCATATTTACGAGATTTTCCAGGGGAGCATGCACTTCCCGCGCATGTGGCTGGCTTCCCCCTGGTTTCACAGTGCATAACTAACGTATGGTGCACATAAATTTATGACAATTATGCTGTCCGGTGCACGGAAATCTTACATTCCATACTTGTCTCTGCCCACAAGGAAACTTGCCAAACCTATTGCCACACCCTTTTGCCACACCCTTTTGACCTGGAAAACTGCGATTTACGTTGTTTTGTGCAGTGATGAAAATTCCTTAAATTAATGCCTGGTATCAACAACATTTCTTATAAAAAAGCCCGAAAACCCAAAGATTTGACACTGGACTTTCTTTTCATGAGATCTATGACATTTCTAGGCGTGTTTTGTCGCTCTAATATGCTTCAGCAGCAGGTTTAATTGCAAACATAGTCATTGTCGCCAGTTTTTCTACTCTCTGCCTTTACTTTCCTTGTAAATATGCAAACAAAATGACGTCATCACTTCAAAACATAAAACAGTGAATATCTCCGAAACGAAATAAAATATTACAAAACTTTAAACGGTATCACTAATCAAACCAGTCAGTCATTTCCTTTTACAAATAAACATTTTCGCGTCAGGTCCCCTTTAAGTTTTGAAAGGGCTCCCTGTAATTTTTCTACAGTGCAAACAATTTCGGACACTAAATATATCGGACTACAAAAAATATCTGACATTTGGAGCTAGCTCTCCACAAGTTGCTCGGCAACTTTTGGGCAACTTTTAGAAATTTCGGCAACTTTTGCAATATTGAGAAACTTGTCATTATTCACACATCTGTGTGACACCTGACCTGAAATACATGGGGATAGATGAACAACTTTTGGGCAACTTTTTGCAAAAAGTGGCAACTTTTGAGCAACTTTTGAACAACCTATGAGCAACTTTTCGAGAAATTTCTAGCAACTTGTGGATAGGGCTATTTGGAGCAAAAACAACAAATCAGATCATAAGTCTATACGGGAAGAACGAGCTCCTACCTTTAGCAAGGGCCACAAGGCAATACTTGCTGGCCCTGCTGTGCTAGATTCATTACATCATAGGTTCGTTAAATCTTCAATAAAACCATTTTGCAAGAAAAATTTCTTCAATTCACAGGACCAGGTATGTGTATTATAATGATTAACAGTAACAGCCAACAAGGAAAATTTTTCTTTTTCCAAGAACCAAAACCTTAATTGTTTTAAAAGTAATTCTAGAAAACCCCCTGGACATTTTCTCCACACGAACGATCTCTGTTTTCTCCATACAAACAACAAACCATTCGAAGGAAGCGTTTTCCTCGTGACCACAAGGGTATTCCCTATAAGCTCAATTTCTTGTTTTCGAAGAAGTTGAGACGAGAATATAAATATCAGTCGCGCAGAGATACTTTCCCACAGTTTGAAGCAGAGGTCAAAGAGTCTTGAAAACATTGAAAGATAGTCACTGCTGAAAATGGGCGTCTACTACCACTACACAGACAGAGACAGTCTGAAGAAGATAAAGGAGTCCAAATGTATCAAGAAATCGAGATTTTCCAACAAGGATGCCATATATGGGGAAGGCGTGTATTTGACAAAACTAGAACCACAAAACAAAACTAAATATGAGATAGCCCAGAACAATTATGACAATGGCTGGAGGCAAGGCTTAAACGAGGGAAAAGTCGACTGCTATATTCGAATTGAAATTCCTGATGGCGAGGTGAAGCAAGCCTCGTCTGAAAGAGATGTCTACATATTCCCTAATTCTGACATTCGCTTGGGCAAATACGATTGGAGCAGTGGGAACGTTTGTTGAAAATACTCAGATATAAGAGATATTGAGTTTAGGACATTATGTAGAGGAAAGACTGGACAAAAGTATAAAAATATATCATGTAGTAAGTCTATCCTGTAGTAAAAAGAGCTAGTAAAATAATGGCAATAATCATAGGAGAGTCTATGATTGATACGAAGGCTCGAGCATGGGTAGTTAGACACCGCAGTTGTACTTACATTGCCTCCATGATAAGAGTGATTTCCTTCTGTATAATCAGTATAATAATGTCTTTTTCTGTTTCCTATCCTTGTGTCGGCCGCCATTTTGAAAGTTCTATTGAGCACACATGCAGTGTCTGACACCCGTGGCTCGAGCGNATTGCCTCCATGATAAGAGTGATTTCCTTCTGTATAATCAGTATAATAATGTCTTTTTCTGTTTCCTATCCTTGTGTCGGCCGCCATTTTGAAAGTTCTATTGAGCACACATGCAGTGTCTGACCACCCATGGCTCGAGCGTTTCTCTGGAAGCAACCACAGGGGGTCCAGGCGTATCCCCTAGCGAGTTCCCTAGTTTTCGCTTCTTTGCCTCCCTGTGATTCGGATTATGAAAACAACACCTGTGTAATTTGAGATTGGGTTGCGTCATCGTTGCGGTCGAGCTTGAAGCAACAAAGAAATGATCTCATCGGGGGATTACCCTTTTTTTAGGGAGATAACCTTTATGAAGTAACCTTTTTTAGGGAGATGACGTAAAAACCCTTTTAGGGAGATCAACTTTAAGAGGGGAAAAACCTAAGCACATGTTATATATATTGGAGCACTGGCAAACGATTTTCATTCAAAACACATACAAGCTTCTAGAACTGGAAATTCAATTTTATCGAAATATCTCAAAATGGATTCTTATTACCACTATACCGACAAACGTAGTCTTGAAAGAATAATAGAATCAGGATTTATCAAAGCATCGACAGACCAAACATTGGACTGTGCTTTTGGTAAAGGAGTCTATCTTAACACTTTGGATCCGAATCATCACGACAAGAAGACAGTGGCGCAAAACAACTACGACGGTAGATGGCAGACTGGTCTTAGAGAAGGAAAGGTGAATAGTTACATCAAAGTCGATATTCCATGGTATGATCCCCACTTACAACGGGTTGATGACGACAGGGACATTAACCTATACGAAGGCAATTTGTCTCTGGGAAACTTCAATTGGAGCTGGGGCCACAAGAAAAAAGAAACTGTTCGCCCATTGTGTGCAGTTTTGGGGAAACCTGCTACTGCGCTGCAAGAGATGAATTACCCAATACTGGGTAAACCATTATCGAAGAAAGTTTTTGGAAAGAGGAAGAACAACACCAAGAGGTTGCAAAACGGTGGCGCCCTTTTGTGGCATCTTTGAGGCATCTTTGAGCTACTGTATGTCCAGAGATGGATGGACCATGGCAGAAGGCATTGTAACACGGACACTTATTCTCACATTCCAAGTACTAAGGGCCTGTTTATATGAAAAAACTATCCCACCTTCCAGGCTATGAGCTGTCAGGTGGGATGAAATCTGCGCCTGTTTATATGTAAAATTTCATCTCACCTTCCAGCTTTTTCATCCCATCTCCCAGCTTATAATTTCAGACAAGAACAATCATAATTGGTGTTTGGCGCCAGCAGCGATTAGGTTTCCTATTGTTTTATCTCGACGCGTGCGCAAAACAGACGATTTCATCCCACCTTCCAGCTTTTCATCCCACCTTCCAGCGTTTATATGGAAAATTTTCATCCCACTTCAGTGAGATCCCACTTCTCGTAGAGTGGGATCTCACCTAACAGGGATGGCTCGCTTTCCATATAAACGCATGATAAAAATTACAAGGGATCGTATAGGAGGGTGGGATCTCACCTCTCAGCTCACAGCCTGGAAGGTGGGATGATTTGCTCCATATAAACAGGCCCTAAAAGTCTCTAAAGGATTTCTTAGTAGTTGCCTCAAAGTCTCAAAGTTAATCCCCGAGGGGAATCTCCTATTCACAGCACATTTTATCAAAACCATGCCTATGTATGTCTAGACATACGCGAAATTAATTAAAACACTGCAAGATGCAAGAGCAAATACGTTTTGGATTTCAAAGACTAAACAAGGAAAGTTTCTCAGATGATTTTTTCAGTTTCTAATGTTTTTGATGTTCTGAGAGTTTTGCTTCTTATAAAGAATTCCTCATTGAAAATATTTGCGCTACTATTTAAATAAAAAACTCTATTTGCAGGACGAAAATTTTAACAGTAAATCTCGCCAAGCACCATGGATAACGCAAACTGTAAAAAAGTTTCTAAGGAAAAAAAATCATGCTTATGGAAATTTCGTGAGGAACGGTCAGCCTGATGACAAACTTGAAGGAATACAAAAGATGATATCTGAAGGTGCAAAAATGATCGATGATGCCAAACAAAATTACCTCCGTAAGACAGGGCAAACTTTAGCAAATCCAGGGACATCTAGCAAAACCTATTGGACTTTAATCAATACTGTTCTTAATAAGGCGAAGATTCCGATAATTCCACCCCTTGTAGAGAATGGGTTATTCATAACGGATTTTACTGAAAAGGCACAGTTATTTAATGACTATTTCATACTCCAGTGTACGACGATCGACACAGGTAGTGGACTTCCACAAGAAACCACAGCAACTTCTCCTTTGATAAGTGATTTTGTCATCTCTGAGGACAAGATACTGAAAATCTTAAGATCACTTAATCCTAATAAAGCACATGGCTGGGATGAAATTTCTATAAGAATGATAAAACTAAGCGATGTTTCATTAGTCACTCCTCTTAAAATAATATTCACAAACTGTCTGAGACATGGTGTGTTTCCTGAAATATGGAAGTGTGCAAATGTAGTCCCTGTTCATAAGAAAAACGAAAAAAATGTAAAGAGTAACTACCGTCCTATCTCTCTTCTGCCAATTTTTGGGAAGATGCTTGAAAAACTTGTGTACGATTCTTTATATTCACATCTTGTTTCGTGTGATTTACTTAACCCCAATCAATCAGGTTTTCGTCCCGGTGACTCAACAGTCAACCAATTAATTTCCATAACGCACACATTCTTCAAAGCATTCGACTGTAATCCTCCCCTTGATGTTCGTTCTGTGTATCTTGATATTTCTAAAGCATTTGACAGAGTATGGCATGATGGCCTTATTTATAAATTAAAACGATGTGGTGTCTCAGGGCAACTTCTTTCTCTTATCGAAAGTTTTCTTAAAGATCGAAAACAGCGAACTGTTCTGAACGGACAGTGTTCAAATTGGGGAGATATTTTAGCAGGAGTGCCTCAGGGTTCTATTTTAGGACCATTATTTTTCCTTGTGTACATAAACGATCTCACAGCTGACTTGAAATGTAATGTTAAGCTTTTTGCAGATGATACGTCCTTGTTTACGGTTGTCCAAGAACCTAATGAAGCTGCTGAGGACATGAACCATGACCTGGAGTTGATAAGTCAGTGGGCTCATGATTGGAGGATGTCATTCAATCCTGACCTGCAAAAGCAAGCTGTCGAATTACTACTTTCAAAGAAAAGACATAAAATAGATCATCCAGTGATCCTCTTTAATAACATACCCGTGAAAAAAGTAACTGAACATAAACACCTAGGTATTATCCTGGACTCAAAGCTTTCTTTCTCAGCTCATATTAAATCTGCTATCTCCAAAACGAGAAAGGGCATTGGTCTGCTAAAGTATCTCTCCAAATACCTGCCCAGGCATACCCTAAACGAATTATATAAGCTTTATGTGCGACCCCACCTGGACTACGGGGATGTTATCTATCACATTCCTGCTAAAGTATGTGATTTCAGTCAAAACATTATTTTACCAAACTTAATGGAAAAATTAGAGTCTGTTCAGTATTCTGCTGCTCTTGCTGTAACAGGAACGTGGAGGGGAACATCGCGTGAAAAACTGTATGCAGAGCTTGGCTGGGAGTCACTAAGTTGCCGAAGGTGGAGTAGACGCCTTACTTTGTTCTATAAGATTATGAATAATCTCACCCCCTTGTATACAAAGGAGCCAATCCCACAACTTCATCAGTCGCAGTACTCTCTTCGCAACCAGGATGTTATTGGGCGATCAAGGGCAAGAACAGAAAAATTTCAATGTAGCTTCTACCCTAACTGCATATCTGAATGGAATAAACTTGATCCTGAAATCAGGCTTGCACCATCTGTTGCTGTTTTTAAGACAAAGCTTCTATCAATAATTCGCCCCCCTGCAAAATCTGTCTTTGGGATTCATGACCCAATAGGTTTATCGTATCTTTCTCAAATAAGGGTCGGTCTCAGTAAATTGAATATTCACAAATTCAAGCATAATTTTAGGGATACTGTAAACCCAATGTGCCCTACGAACGACGGCATTGAGGATACGGAGCACTTTTTGTTGCTTTGCCCTTCATTTGACATTCAACGACGAGACCTTCTCGCTGGACTTTCGGAATTATTACGACCATTTGTTCAAATCGACAGCCTTTCAAACAACGATATAATACAAATTTTGTTGTATGGTGGTAAAGACCTTTCTAAGGACGTTAATAAAAATATACTTGAACTGACTCTAAATTTCATCCACAAAACTGGTCGGTTTGGTTAAGCAAATAATTTCCAACCTTTGTTTCACGCCACTTAGTCATTAAGTCCTTTTTTGTCCCTTTTTCGTTTGTTTGTAGATCTGTTTCACATTTGATGTAAGGCATTTATATTGCGAATGGCAATTTCATCCACATCAAATTTGGATATCCAGATCAATAATATTTTGAACTTTGAAACCTCGACCAGATAGCTCGGGCGTGGTGTTTGGGTGATGGGGACTCTGGAAAGGGGGCAGTGGCAGCGGCAGTTGTTGTCGTTGTTGGTGTCTCCGCTCTGTTGTTCAGCATTATCGCATATGCTGGCCTGGCATCCAATGTGAAACAGACTCAGTATTTATTTATCAGTATTTAATCTTTAATGTGTAGCTTTTTGTAGTTGTATATTTGTTTGTAATTTAGATGTTCTTTATGTAAAGGCTGTGGGGTAGCCATGGTCTCTTGCTCCCTGTGGTATCGTCCTTGTAGTGTTGCAAAGTAGATCATAGGTAGTGTCGTAGTAATTCGTTTTTGTAAATTTTTAATTGAAAAAAAAAAAAAAAAAAAAAAAAAAAAAGAAAATTTTAGATCACAAAATAATTGGGAAATGTGACCACTGGAAAAAGAAAATTATCTCAAAAACTTTTCTTCATTAGGTTCAAGAAATCAAAAGAGTACAGTATGTTCGTCTGCTTCGTGTGCTGTATTTGTGGCTAGTACTTCGACAATGTCCAGAGAATTGCAGATTCTCAAAATCCTCAGCAAATCTCAGGAAACTTTTAGTACTCAAATAATGAGAAATGTAAGAAACTTTCAGTACTGAGTCAAATATTTGGGTTCTTGTTAAAAAAATACATGTAGTACTGTAATATTAGTTAGTTATACAACACATCCATCTCTGAAATCTCGAGTGTTCTCTTTGCACTTCCTGGGGTCAAACCCGTGGGCCGAATCATGGGCGTTAAGAAACGCAGTAGTTATTCCTACAAAAAAATTTTCTCCCCGTGTCCCTATGCCCATTCCTCCCTGTGTCCCTATGCCCGTGAAGGTTGTTGTTGTTGTGCCTGGTTTTCCTTGTTTCCCTGTGTTCTGATTTAGGGAGAAAAAAATTTGTAGGAATAACTACCGCGTTTCTTAACGCCTATGGCCGAACTAAGTCTTTAAAACCTGGAGCACACGAGCGATTTTTGTTGCTGGCGACTGAATTAAATTGCCCGCACACTCCTGACTTTTCTGTGCTGGTAAGTTGTGTCTGGTTCCCTTTCATCAAAAATACAAAAACTACGAGGGATGACTCTACTTCGGAGAAAAAACAAGCCGAAATAGCAAGACCAAGTCTAGAATGATATGAGTCAAAGTTTTGCTCCATTGAACTGAATTTTTATTTATTGTTATAGTCATTCCGCTAAAACTTGGACTCGTAATCATTCATACATTATTTGGAGACTAATTTTTGAATCTGTTTAGTTAAAGCGGAATGGGTATTGTGGGGTATGGTTAGGGGAATGGAGCGAAAACAAGGACACATGTAATAAGTCTAGACCAAGTCTTCAGAACCAAGACATGAGAAATTTAAGCCATGCATGCAAAGTTTGCCCTCCATCTTCATAAAATTCGCCGGGAAGGATTCAAAAGGCACAGAAAGTGATGAAAATGTGCCTATCGATGTAAACAAGAATTTTATCAAACTTCAAAGAAAGACTCGAGAAACGTTTATGCACTCAAATATGTGGAATTTAAGAAACCTTCAGTACTGGGTAGAATGCATGTCAATAAATTTCATACTTTCCACTGCAAAATCTACGTCACGTAATAAAAGCCAGTCAAGCTGATCGCCTTGCGGTTGGAAGTTGCAAATATAAAATTATGTGCATTTGCAAAACGATTACTTGTTGTGTTGAGCAGACACCTTAATCAATATTCCATACTGTAAACCAGGAGAGCATATTCTTTTGTATTACCAAGGATTTCTCTTGGGAAATGTTCTTTAAACAGCAGTATAAAAGGAAAGAGCTTGGAAAATTTTACGGCAAAGAGAAACAGAAACTAAGAAAAAGCCGCCCCGGGGGNGGCACATCCGCAGGTACCTTTACTATGGAAGAACACCCCCCCTCGTGATAATTGCCTCGTCGGGGGGAGGGGGAGGGGAGTTTGAGTGTACAAACTTATCAAGCAAATATATTATTTAAGAAATAGGATATATAGGTTCATGTAGTTGCATGATGGTATATTATGTTGCAACTATGTCTAGTCGGAGCTATTCATGACATAAGAACATGTTTTGCACATGCCAAGGGAAATCTGAAATGTATAGTTGGTAACTGTTAGTTACTCGGAATTTAACTCTGTCGTCATTCTGCTGTGTTCAACTGCTCCAGCAAACATCACTCTGAGATTGATGCGAAGGAGGGAGAGGAAAGGAAGCGAGAGAGAGAAGAAATAGATTGTTCTCGTTGGGAAGTGGCGGGCAAGATAAAGCTGTGGGAGAAAGTCTGCAGAAGCTAAACTATAGGCCACAAAAAATAAGAAAACAGCTGATGTTTATCAAGTGAACATTTATTTCCATCGATTTACACTAGCCAAGGGCGTCGGCACTGGGTGGACTGGGGGGTAGCATTTATTCATAAACAAAAACGATTTTAAAAAACTGGGTATACCTTTCAGGACAAACTTCCTTACCAAGTCCACCCCACTATTTCAAGGCTGGTGACGCCCCTGAGCCGAGAAGACTAGAATGTCAGGGAAAGCTGAAGAGCAAGTAAGGTATGACTAAAAGAATAACGTAGCAGAATAGCGACGGAGTTAAATTTCGAGCAACTATACATTTCATATTGCGCTTGGATATGCTAAAGTGCTTGCAAACAATTTACAACTTGTATAGTGGCGTCTGACAGTTTATTGCAATGAATTATCTCAAAATACATATTTCATATGACAATGAAATTAGCCTTAAAAACCAGATCAGCACTGTGGCCCTAATGGCGCTCCTTTCTCGGTTGTTTATTATCCTTATGTAATATGAAATAGCATACCCTCTCTGAAATTCTTGTAGTCAATTCTTGATTTGCATTCCACCCATTTGAGGTAGTAGGACAAATCTTTCCTATCGTCGATACGACGCCAGCCCATGGCAAGAAGAGGCTTTTCGACACTGGAATAGAACAACAAAAATTGAAGAAATGAATAACCTACTGGCTTGAAAGTCTTCTCATATATAAATTAGGCTTTGAAACCCTTTAAACTACTTACTATTTTTGACATCTCGTTAAAGGGGCTGTGTTACGTAACCGTAAACAAACCTGTAATCTCTATAATGTATATTGTTTTTTTTTCATTACTTTATTTTAAGTAGGCTGGAAAGATTTCTAGCTATATTACAGCTAATTTAGGCCTACTATGCATGCCGCATCCAGGTATGGGGTCCCTAGTTTAACGTCCTTTTCGAAGGACGGTGACGTGAGTTGCTTGGTCGGGTATCTGGAAGGTCACCCATCCGGATTTTGACGTCACGCGACCAAGCTTAACTTCAGTTACCTAACGGAAACTGTAGAAGCCGCCCGGCCACTCTCCCCACAAATCCATTGTTCTCTGTACATATTTTGTGGATGGGGTGAATCCACAATAACGTTACTTATAGAAATCCAACGATATCTCTGTAATCTTACAACAGATTAATGTTTCATTTGTTTCCCTGTGAAATTCAAGAATCCATCTTCAAAATAACACTTTCATTTTGAAAAAATAGTGGAAAGTCTGTTTGATATGGCCTACCAAAAAAAACGCAAGATCACAGTTTCCAGAGAGGTTTGTTTACGGTTAAGTGATCCAGCCCCTTTACGGTTAAGTGATCCAGCCCCGTTACGGTTAAGTGATCCAGCCCCTTTACGGTTAAGTGATCCAGCCCCTTTACGGTTAAGTGATCCAGCCCCTTTACGGTTACGTGACTCAGCCCCTTTACGGTAACGTGACCCAGCCCCTTTACGGTTAAGGGGGGGGGGGATTTCTATACCAAAAATAAATCGCCAAATCAAAACAATAGAAATTCATAATTTGTAAAAGATCGTGGTAAAATTCCCCTTGAGCCAATTTTAGAGCAAACATAAGCGTAGTAGCACAATCCTTGCAGAAAGCCTTTAATCAAAACGCCTTCACTGTAGTAAACCTTTGCTTAATGAAAGACACCCTTTTAAGGCTACTTATGTATTGATTTGATATCTACCAAACAGAAATATTCTAGAGAGCAAGGCAACCTAATTAGCACCACGATGAGCACCTATTCTTGTTAGTTTTGGTCTACCTCATATAATTTTTGCATTTTGTAACTACTACCTGGTGAGTCAATAAAGACAATCCCCGTTTGAAACGCCACTGCTCTCTGGATATCAAGACAATGATATTGGCAAATAAATCATTTAATGGTGGACATGAGAATAACACGTGCCAAAACGTGTTGAAGTCATAGCTGTAAGGCAAAAATATCAGGAAATTTGGTTGTGATTTTAGGTCTGTTGTGAAGGTTTCTTAAAGCGGCTTTCTCAAGAAAATCTTTCACAATTTCACAACTGAGTGGCCGATTTCAGTCGGGTAAATTTTTAAATCGATTTAAATATATCCATGGAGCAATGGCCTTGCAAACGGGGATTGTTTTTATTGACTCACCTGGTATGAAAAGATCTTCGTCTTCATTAACACAATTTTACGTATTTGAAGCATTACTATCCAATTGCAATTTGAAATAAAATGGGTAAAAGCTGACCGAAACGTCTCTTGGAGCATTGATTGAAAATCATGGTTGTCTATAAAGCATGAACAACGTTCAAAGACGATTCAGAAATTAGACAAAAAAAATTTGTAAACTTTTCAATTTCCAATCAAAATTGAACAAAAGCAAAACAGAAGAGATAAGAAAAGAAAGCAGAAGAGATATAGGCCTACAATTTTACTAGCTCTAAACTCACTTATTCTTCGAAATTTTGTGGACCAGTTTTTTTTAAACAAACAAGGACCTCAAATTTTGAATCCATAATTTCGTCATGATCTTAATTTTCAGATGAAACTGGAAATAAAACATACAGAGATCGACTTACAGTGCAACTCCATTCTTGCCACCAATATAAAATTTTGGCACACCTCTCGTTCTGCCTGTTTGACTCAACGATAAAGCCACTGATGGTAGCTTGGAAGGAGATTTCGATGGGGATTTACTTCTTGAACGCCGTGAATGATTATTCTGCGTTGGCTTACCCCCTGAAATGAAAAGAAAGAATGATAATAACTTGGGAAGCTTGGGCAGGGCAGCTTGGGTTTAAAAGGAAAACTGAACTGAATTGAACTGAACCACCCTAGGTAATGCATGCGCAGTAATGTGGAGGGTGCGCAGTAATGTGAGGGCTATCTTGAGTATGTGATGGCTATCTTGAGTAATGTGGAGGGCTATCATGAGTAACTGTGGAGGGATATCATGAGTAATGGATATTTTCAATAATTTCAAGGAATTACTTTTTGTGTACGCTCCAATATACTTTGAGCAATAAAATTTCAAAGTCAAGGCCCCACATATGCCTAGAAGAGTAGAAAAAAACATGAAATCAAAATCAGTAAACAAAAAACGCCATAATTCTGAAAATCAATATGTAGCAAAGTACCTAAAGTTTCTAAAGTACCATTTGTGCAATCTTTTTTTTAAGATGACGCCAATGCTGTAATACGCTCATATAAAAAACTAACAAATCGTCCTTACCATTTGAGCTTCGCTCCGTCCCTTGTTGATTCGACCGAAGATCCTCTTTCTTCTTGACACCTCCAGGAGCACAAGTTGTAGCTAATGTGTTAAAGACATCAGCATTCGGCCTTTGGCCCCGCCAATTTGAACAGTCTTTGGTGGAGTCCTTACTTTCCTCCTGGCGCGTAGAACAACAGTCATAGCATTCACATAAGCATTCGTCTACACAATTGCAACCGGAAAAATCATCATCATATAAGTCATTTTCTGTCATAAGATCATCATTCTGCTCTGTAAAACAATCTTTATTAGGACGCTGTATAGATAGAACATTGTCTTGAGTAATTTGTGAAACGACATACTTATTGTTATTTCTATAGGAATCACGTGGCACTTCGGTAGCTTCCACACGACAATCATTGTGATGCGGATCGTATTTTTCAGCCTGTGAAACACCAATGAATTTTTCTTCATAACAACCAGGTGCGCATTGTCGATCACAATAATCTTGAATCTTCTCCCTACTACTTCCTGTTTTTGACATTTCTTCTTCCGCAATCGGATTTCTTGGAATTCTGCAGTAATCTGCATCGTCTTTCGTAGTCCCTGAAGTGCCAATAAACTCTTCTTCGTAACAATCTTGTTTGCATTGCTGATCACAATCATCTCGACTCTTCTCCGCAATACCACTTCCTGTTTCCAACATTTCTTCTTCCGCAATCAGATTTCTTGAAATTGCACTACCACTATCAACAGCGACATCAGCATCGGTATCATCATCACTATCGTTATCGTCACCTGCTGACTCACTGTCACTTTCGTTTGCTGCGTTAAATATCGACTTCTTCCCATGATTCAGGTATTTTGATTGGGTCCAAGAATGCTCTGGACAGAAGCTACGAACATAATAAATTTAAATGATATGAACTGAGCTGATAAGGAAAACTGTTTTCGTCAAGTTTAATTTGATTCTTGCTATATACGAGTAAAAGGAAATTTCAGCGAATAGCACGAGCTGTAGGAAACATTCGGATTGGTCTTTGGAAAATGTTGTGGTCATCGGTTGCGGTTTTTAAGATTAAGTTAGCCGCGATGTTCTCACATCAGCTTCCTGTTATTTAGTATCCACTCGACGGTTGATTCAGCAGACGCTAATAAACGGAAACTACCGATGGGCAGATTAAAGTCTGCTGGGTCAACCGTCGAGTGGCTACTAAATAACAGGAAACCGCTGTGAAAACATCGCAGCTAATTTCATCTTAAAAACCGCAACCTATGACCACAACATTTTCTAAAGACCAATTCGAATGTTTCCTACAGCCCGTGCGAATAGCAGCAGAATCAAATTTTGGTGATTTTCAAACTGAAGGCAACTTTTGTGGACACCCGGTATATCTACAGCACAAGCCCAGTTTACCATGGCACCAAAATAATTCTCTTGAAATCTTAAGAATAAGAGTTTTTAAAATTCTGATAAGAATTCCTGAGAGCTGAGAAAGACTGCAAGAATATCAAGAACTCAATAATTGTCTTGAAAATGTTAAAGAATTCTTAAAGTGAATGACCTGAGCTGAATGGGGTTGTATATAAATAGGCCAGAGAAAAAACCTACACACGCCATTGTTTCTTTGGCTTTGTTTCGTTGGTGCACGCGCTGACATTATCAAATACAATAGGCTATCTACAGACCAATAAGATCTCATTTATATCAGGTGATATCAAGAAAATAGCGTTATCGCACCCAAGGCTAGTACTTTATGTAACAGAGGCTTTTTGCGAAATAGTTGATCAGTTGTCTATCCGATAAGGAATTGTTTTTTTCTTAATTGAAACCAACGTATCAACTGGGTAGTTCGTATTATTGGACAATTCGGTATAACCTGACCACACAGTTAGGTTTCTGGATATTTGTAATATGCAATTGACCAAATTGAGTCCCTATGATTTAAAAATGAATTCGTGTCGGATGGACAACTGATCAACCATAACCTGCGCGCAGACCTTTCGTAGACTCTGCGCGCAGGCTAATCAACCGGCGCTATGGATGAACCATATCGCAAACGGCTCCAAGCACTACTAAATATGCTATAGTATCTTTGTCATACACGATATATAGTGTAAAATTCTACACATATTTCAAAGTTACTTACCTACGACATACACCATTGAGCCATGTATCAATTGATTTGAAGTAATAAACCATACTGTGATAGCTCTTCGAGACAAATTTATAGGAGTCATGAATCTGCACCCTAGAAAAAAAATACGTATACAAGAATATTATTAGCATTAACTAAACTTATGCTCCGCATATAGCCCACCCCCTCCCCACATAATAAATGCATACAGGCTTGTGTGGCCCTACGAATTCCGGCTCTTTGTCCTTTACGTATAAAGTTTGTACTTCACTTAAGCATGCTTAAAGTGGATTTGTACTTGAGGTAGCTCAGTACTAAAAAGATTAAATCGTGGATCAGCGATCTCACTAAGAACTAAAAATAAATCTCAAAAACATATCCAATGGGTTAAGTTGGCTCTACTGATAAAATGTTAACACAGATACAAACTTGGTGTCCTTTCACCCAAGGAATGTCCTTCAAAAAAGTGTTCACATCCTACCTGCCTCGATGGTATCTGGCACCAATAGTCTTTTCTCCATCACCAAGCCATATTTCAACATGTACCATTTTATGTTTTTGTTTCTTGCCTTGAAAATCAAACCATATTCAATCATCATCTTAAGTTTCAATTTTTACATCCGGTGCCACAATCTTGGACTAGAGGTGGGAGGTACCATTCGAGAGAAAAGTTACATTGAAATGAATCGAAGCTTCTAAGAACTTTCTTTCCTTAAAGTACAGTTGACATCCACTATCTCGAACTCTCAGACGAAATTAAAATTTGTTCCAGATAGCAGATATTCCAGATACTATACAGTTTTTCTATGCAAAGCCAACAGGGGAGGGGGGGGGGGAGGTGTCAGGCAGTCGAGATAGTGGATGTCGACTGTATATCATTTCAGATTGGACAGTCTTAACTTGCAGATGATAAATAAATTTTACAGTAATATATTACCAGTTAATAAAAATAATCAGTTGTCAGTTTGCTACAAAAATACTTTATGATAAAGGAAAAAACTCACTTTTAGGATTAAAATAAACTCCAGAAATAAAAACCAAATCACCAGGTTTCATATCTTCTTCTCTTCCAATCGTTATTGGAAGAGTGTCAAACTAAAAGAAAAATACTTGATGGTTAGCAAATATGCGGTGACAGAACTACAAATGGAAATAAAAGATAACTGAAACCTGTGCTGAATATAAATTATTTCTTCTCCAAGAATCTTCTACAACTATTAGACTTTACAGAGCTGCAGTACTGCATGTTTTGTTGTAGTATAAATTTCTAATGTACATAAGAGTAGAATTTCGAAAGAAAGTCTTTGCTGGTTAGAACATAAGATCCTTTTGGATGATTACAAAGTCTGTCTTGACCTATGATTGTGCAATCGGGACTTTAGCGTTCTACAAGGTCCTAAGAAACAAACAAGCATAAGAATCCCTAATTGCAGCATGAAACTCTGTTTATCGAAGCCTGCATACCACAAATGACCCTTGATGATGTCGTTTTGTTGATATTTTGCAAATCTGCCAACAAAAATCTTCGACATTGGTCAATGAATCACTGCCAAGATGGGGTACACTTCCTTGCATGGAAGCATGTTAGCAAAGCTCTTTCTGTTGATTTTTCGCCCAATGCAACCTTTCTGATGAATATATCGTGGGCATTTTCGAAGTGCCTTTGGCACGATTCGCGCAAGTTGTTTTTCACGTCTGAATAACTCAAGAACTTTCGAGAACAGTCAGCTTTAAGATGAGGGAAAGGGTGTTGCATGCTCCTCAGTTATGAGTCAGCAAAACATACGGGTCGATTGGAGAGTTTCTGCTGCCTCAATGCGGGTCGACTTCTAACTTAGAGCCTGTTGTGTGACATGAAACAAACTGTTAACTAACATTGCCTAAATTCCGGTGCAAATTTCATTGCATATTAGCTTTTTCAGCCTCGCCCCGCCCCCGCCCATTTCATCGGACAGCGATATGGACGCAGAGGATCGAATCTGAAGCACCCCCTTGTTTCATATAATTCTGGCATGAAACAATCAAAATAAAAAAATTTCTGGCACAGATACAAATTGCTCAGTATCCGCGGGACATTAATACAAATTTGGTCTAAATGACCATTAATGATCCTGTTTTTCGAACGCTCGCCATAAAGCTTGAAAAAGGCCGATGTCAAGTTTTCCTTGGTTTTCTATGCGCAGGGGGGATAATTGCGTCCCAAACGCACTTTTGCTTGTCTTAGTGCGATAACGTGCTGATCAATCACACTAATGAGCGTGACTTTCTGACTGACTGACTGCCTGCCTGACCTCAAGCCCCTTCTTAGATTACAAAGTACTTTGTAATCAAAAATGATACATATCTGAGAGATTGCACGGAGAACTCGAACTTACAATTTTTGAAAAATCATCAAAATATGATTATATAAACGATCACGAAAATTCCATTCGGTGCATTTGTGTCAAGGACCAATTAACTTTTAAACGCATTGCCAGGTCTTGAAATGTCTTCGAATTAATGAGAATTTGTGCTTCCAGAAGCTATTGTCATGGAAGCATAGTCCGAAATCACAAGGAGTGATTATCAAATCCAATTCTAACACTCTTTAGGGCATGAACTGTCATATGAAATTTTAAATCACAGAATTCTGCCTAGAAATGCTGTTTTGTAAAATATACTTCCAAAAATAAGTCTTCTTATGCCGTAATGGACGATTACGGAAAAGATGGCATCGGGGGGCATTTGACCAAGATGCATTGCATTCCATAATGGAATCAACAGTGATTCTATAGAGATTTGATCATCAAACACAATCGTGCATCTTGGTCAACGCCCCCGACGCCATCTTTTCCGTAATCATCTATGGCATCGTCTCTCTCCCTGAAGAATAAAATTCGAATTAAATTGATTTGGTCTTTAACACAATTACTGTAGTACACAAAAAGAAACATTTACAGATGGGTGATTTAATAAAATTTTTGTGATTCTCCAAAAGTTGCCACTGTTGTTTTTACTCACCTTAGTTGGAATGTGTGAGCACAGACCAAAGCAGAAATGATCTCGATAAAATGATTATATATATATACTGGGTGAGTCAGAAAAAGCGTGGGGTGTTTAACAAGCCATATTTTGGTGAAAAACAAGCCAAATCGGGTGTGTTGAACGTCTACTTTGTGGAAGAAAGATTCGACCAAACAAATTTTAATAAGTAAGTAAGCCTTTCTTCTATGCAATAAACTATGAAAAATCGAATTTACAAAGTCAACTCCATCAAGATAAATTGGCATACACCCCACGTTTTTTCTGACTCACCCGGTAGAAAACGAGTTTGACTTTGTAGCAGCATCAGAATCAATCTGAAACGGTTTATCAAATCACTTGAAGCTGGAAAAGCAATGTGGAGCTTTGTTATCAAAAATTGAATTACAGCTGAGCTATTCATTTTTACCTGGTATGACTGATTCCATCGACCAACTCTAAAGCCTACATCATTTTTCATATCCACTAAGACCTTCCTCACCAATGCACAGCAGTCTAAGTAAAGTGGAGCATCATAATCTGGACCTAAAATAAGAATAAATGTTTTATAAAATTACAAGAAGAATTTCACATCTGACTACACTATATGCTATCTAATCTTTGGCCTGCATACCAAAACTGGACAAAATATATATAATGTAATCAATACTGTCTAGTCCTTTCCAATCATTCTTATAATCCATTTCAAAGCAAAGTCACCTGAAATACCCTTAGAATGGCATTGAGTCCTTCTGCTATGATACAGTACAATACAATTAGGGTACAACAGTATTGAAACGATGGCTTAAAATTGGATGCCAATGATCTCTATGCATAAGCGTACGGGAAGAAAAAATGTAGGGGGGCTGCCTGATGAAAAGTCTATTGTTTACAAAATCTTTTGCCCGACTTACGGCGGATTATTGCCCGAAATAGGAAGATTTTTCTAAATTTTTCGGATGTTGGGGGGGCTACCTCCCCCACAGCCCCCTGGCCCGTACGCTTATGTCTCTATGATCCAAATTCTCAGTGGCAGGCACTTTGCTAAATATTGGGGGCAAAGCTATTGTTTCAGTGGAAAGCATTGTTTATCTCCATTGTTTTCAAACAACAGGTCTTCCTTCTACCTAACATTAGTGGTGACCACTCACCCTCTAGTGAGTGCCATAATAGATTTTTATTTTTACTCGGTACACTGCATACTTACTGCCTGGTTCATGATATCTTCTAGCATAAGGTACACCAAGATATTTCAATGCTTGATTGACAAATTTCTTTCGAAGGATTGCCAGTCTTTCAGAATTAGACTGTTCTTCCAATGGTTTTGATAACATCTGCTTTGTCGATTTGATTTGTTGCTGTAAAATAAATCAATCTTCTTTCTAATATTATCATTTTCTTTAATAGCACCTGATTTTGCAGCCAGAACAGTCAGGCGGACAGGGTTTAAGCCCAATTCAAGCCCCACCACTTTAGCATCATAACAAGGGGTTGTGGACTATTAGGTCTTTTCTATTTATGCGATCCTAGCGCTTGGCATAAAGCCACAACTTCATGTCACCTATCTATTACGCTACCTACAAATTACTCTACAAAACTTCTCTTGTATGTTTTCCGCACTTTTAGGTACTCTTTCTTGATATTTTGGTAATATTCTATCGTGAAATGTGATACTCTGGCTTCGTTGATTGCAGGGCGCAGTGGGCTTTTAGTTGGGGCCTACAAAAAACCCCTGTACATGCCAGTTAATACATATGCCATTGCAATAATGAATGTTACCTTTACAAGGTTAGCTTCCGGGCTGCAGAATGACAATTATGCGGAGGAATAAGGCTAGTTAGGTTTTTATCAAGCCCTATTTGCATTTCTAGAAATGAAATGCCTTTTTGGCTTAGAAACGAAACATAAACATCCCAAAAAAACAACTTCTTTTCTCAACAATCAGGTTTTAGCTGTTGTTTCATTTGTCCCTCGATCAAACTTACCAAACGCTTGCTCCGAAATCTGTCGAATGCCTCTTGCAGGCTAACTCCGTCATCTTCCGCTAGCTTCATGTTGATCAACTCATAAGACAATGAATACAAATCAATTTCTGTTACCGCTCTGCGATACACATCCGTCCGCCATTTGCATTTTGAAAACACTTCAAAAATTGTTGTCAACGGCAACTTCAGCCTCTTCCTCGACGAGCGATCTTGCATTTTGATTGGCTGCCAATAATTAATTCTGCGTTTTGATTGGCTTAGAAATCAGCCTCTATTTCGAGAAGAGGTCTCAACGGTTGCAAAGACAAAGTTGAAATCTGATTGGTTGATTCATTGTGAGCTGATCACGGATTGGTTGTTTCATGAACCCGCATTTATTTCAAATCAGATTATTATTATTTTGGGTGGAGAAAGGAGAGAGACAGCTGTAAACACGTTTCGAGAAGTTTTCTTGCAAAGAAGACAATATTAGAAGTGGAAAAAGAGACTCAAAATGGGAGCAACAGAAAGCAAAGGAGCAATTTCACCACCGGAGACGCCGCAATATTTGAAATATTCGCATCTACGAGAGCTCGAAGACCCAAGATCACCTCGACGAGGAAGCGGACAGCCACGCACTCCAATTTTGACGGTTGGTGATCAGCTCAAACTCATCGATCCTCGATCGCCGTCTGCTGCTCTTCCTAGGACGCCAGTATTTTGTATTCCAGAACCCGAAGATGAATACGTGAAAGAAGAAGATAATCTTGATGTCAAAGATGAAAATAATACAGACGAAATCGATGCAATCTCTGAGCCAAAAGTTGACATCGCCCCTCCAGCTGATCTTGAAAAGATTGCAAAAGTTGATGAGGCCCCATCTGTTGAAACTTCGCCCGAGAAAAATGCAAATATTCCAGAGTTTTCCGATAAAGGTTACCTGATCAAGAAACCCAAGGGATCTGCTGGTACAAAGAAACGTCGAAGAAGAAGAAAGCCAAAAAACACTGAAAATGCAGGTATTATTATTAGGCCCAAACTTGAGAAGAAAAAAGAAGGACAAAATCAAATTCGGCCTCCAAGATCACCCCTTGTTGCAAGAAATTTCATTCCTGTTGAAGAAAATGAAAGCCCTTCGTTGGAACTTTTGATTAAAAACACAAGGAAACTGTCTTTACATGGAAAGCCAAGAGCAATTGATTTCTCTGATGTTGAAAATCTTGGGAAGGAGAATCTGGCTGCAACATTTAGCCCTTGAATGATGTTGAAAAGGTTCCTTGACCTTGGTTATAGTACCTAAAATTCTTGTATACATACATGGTCATGGTTAAAAGTTCTATAACCTCATTAGTTAAAATGTATATATATCTAGTAAAGACAGCATGGTCAGAAAAATTGAGAAGGGTAAATAAAGGCTTAGAGAAAATTTTTGCTTTAAAAAAATCAATGCTAGATTTGTTTATGATTGAAGAGCTGTAGGAGTGTCCACCCAAGTTTCTCCGGAAGACTCGCAATGTGCCTTTTTCAAATGCATTCAAATGCCCCTTTGAGAACTAGTTAGAACTGCTCACTACTCAAAGACAAAGGAGCTGGGAGGCACAGGGGCACCGTGCCCACCATGTTTGTTTTAAAGTTCCCTATTTCAACCTCAAAGCACCCTATCCCTGCCTGTTTTAAGGTTTAAAAAAGTACCCCTCCAAGTAAGAATTTCTCCTTACATCCTAATCGACCTTTTAGCTATTCTACAAAAGAGTCTGGATCAAGCGATATTTATATATATATACATTTTGATACAAAAGGTTTGACTGAATGGCGTTAGAGCGTCTATCACTTTTGTGCACATTCGAAAATTCTACAGAATGTATAAAAATATCTTTCAATTCAGAATCTTTTTCAGAATAGCTAAAAGGTCAATTGTATTCAGAATTTAGAATGTTCGTACTAGAATTAATTAGAATTTAGTTGTATAAATTGGCTGCATTATTATTCTGGACCTTTCTGTGTCCCATATGAAAATAATCTTTGCAAGTGCATCAAATACCTACAGTTTGAAAGTGAAACTTATTTTTTGAAATCTGTGGTTAAACTGCCATATGCCACAGTTCTCATTGCATTGTATCTTTTAGAGGATTAATTCTAGGCTGATTTATTTTGAATTGATATGCATGTGTGCACAAATTGTTGGCATACCAGTGGTTATAAGAATGATTAATATCCTCATTGTCTATTGCAGTTTCAAAATCTGCGGAATAGATTTAGAAATTTCTTGAACACATAATTATAAAAACCATTACTAGAACTGGAGCTTGTAGAGGGGTTAAAATGTGTGTGCCCTATAGAGCAGGTTTATACATTTTCTTTTAGATAAGAGAATGTATATAGATACTCCAGACTGAAATTGTTTTTAAGAACAGAGTAAATTGATTCAAAGGTCTGCAAAAATGTTTCCTTTTTGGATCATACATGAGAAAACACAGCCACTGAAAAACAAGATCTTGGGAAAAATTCAAAGCAAGTGAAGTGAGATTTTTTATCTTGTGAACTATGCACATGGCTGTTTAGTCTCATTTGGTGTATATTGTTCTTCCTTAGTGCTGTTCAGTTTAACTTCTGCTGTTCGTGTTCAAATTCCCAGGGTTATCTTAAGGGGTGGTTGTTGCAATATAGTAATTCCCACTAACAAGAAACCCACTTTTTGACCACTGCCTGTCCTACTGTTTTCCCTAAATTAGCCCTTTTGTTTTCCTGTTGTTCAAGAACACTTTCAGGAACGGACTTTCTTGTAAAATGGTTTTGTATGTATATGATTTGGCAAGGACATGACCAGGAGTTTCGAAGGGGTGGCTGACTTGAGAAATTTATCATATTTGTACTGAAATAAGAAAAACAATTTTCTTAAAGCCCCCAACAAATAAAGCAATCAAAACCCAAAAAACAATTCCAAATTTTGAAAACCCAAAAGAGTAAAACAGGCAAATAACTCTGGCTACATCTTTATAATTTATGCCCCATCCACACTGACACAGTTAAACCAGCTTTATCTAAACCAGGTTAATTTTCAACCAATCAAATAGATTCAATTTGTTGGATTGACCAATTAAAACGCAGGATTTGATAACATTGTTTATTTTAAGCTGGTTTCACTTGCAAGTGTGAATGCGGTTTTTGTTGTTATTTACTTTATCAGGAACTTTTAGTTTATTTGCACATAAATATGTATACAATTTAATGTTATGTTGCATGTTAAAGTAAATGAACGGAGATATAGCGATCTAATCTAAACATAGCACAAAAGAACGGCACGCGCCACTTATGTTCCTATAGACCTTTTCACAGAGGTCTGGGACGGCGCGCTACTTTTCTGGAAGATGGCGGATACGCCCGGATACGCCGCGAGAGGGAATCCCCTTCGCGATGCAAACACTGAAGTTGCAGTTGGCGAAGTTGTCGGCGAAAAATCACATTTANCAAATAGATTCAATTTGTTGGATTGACCAATTAAAACGCAGGATTTGATAACATTGTTTATTTTAAGCTGGTTTCACTTGCAAGTGTGAATGCGGTTTTTGTTGTTATTTACTTTATCAGGAACTTTTAGTTTATTTGCACATAAATATGTATACAATTTAATGTTATGTTGCATGTTAAAGTAAATGAACGGAGATATAGCGATCTAATCTAAACATAGCACAAAAGAACGGCACGCGCCACTTATGTTCATCTTATGTTTTCATCGATCGAAAACATCAAATACAATAGGTTCTATTTAGATGGACCCAGTCCCCCTAGCTAAGTTGCCTTTTAACTCCGTTGATTTACTTTAAAGCTCAATGTTATTTGCAACGCACACATTTATACACACATTCGTTTTCATTGTTTCTCTTGTCTCTCGCGGATATGGGCGTCTCCTTTTCCCGCAATATTTTCCCGATATTATTTTCAACAAGTTACAATGGGATTAAAATCCCCAATAGATGTGGACCTGGATAAAAATAATAGTTTCCCAATGTTTTGTGAATGTTTACCCGATAACAGGGCAGATTTTGTATCAATAGCATCGGTTGCCTTTGATTGACACGCCAGCACGGAACAATTAGCGATTGCAATGAGCTCGGCTCTTGAATTTTAAGCGTCATGACAAGGGGTCGCGGACTCGATTAGGTCTTCTCTACTTCTGCGATCCCAGCGCTAAAAAACGCAACTTTACCTTCACTCTAATAGGCAGCAGATGTTTGGATGGATCCTTTTCTTTCGATACACAATCATCATTCTCTAAAAAAACCTACTTTTCACATGCGCAACGATTGAGTTAGCCACTTATATTTCATAGCAACTTTTGCGGTTTGTTTTATTTACATCCTTAGCTTGATTATAGCCGTCGAAATCCCATTATCTTCAATCGCTTTCAAATGGCATGTCAATCAAGGCAACTTTTGCTACTTGTTTTTTTTTCCAATATCTAACGGACAGCTACCATCCCGGACAAAATATATTGGAACAACGTACAATTTCAAATGAACAACCCCCTCACCCCCGATACGATGTTGCTTGGATCTAGTTCAGCTTCAAGATGTCATCCAGCATTGTTTTGGGGGTGAAAGGGGGTGATGAAAATGTAGAAATGAGAAGAACTGAAATATTCAGTGAAAACACAACTTTGTTCCCAGTATATTGTTGAGGATTGCAGCCTGCGTGTAGATTAGGCTGAATTTTTTCAGCGAGGTTTCTCCTTCAGTAGGAGAAAAAATTTCCATCTTTGAGTGGGTCTTTAAGACCACGTTTACACTGTAGCGGTACAGTTTTGATCCGTTACAAAGTTGCTGCGGTTCAAGAGCGTTTACACTGCTCCAGTAAAAATTATCCTAGATATTGAACAAAAGTGTTACGGATTCAAACAGGAGGCTGATCCATTAAACTTTTGTTACGGATTCAAAGTTGCACCGGTACAGTCAACGGTGTAAACGCGGTCCGAATGTAACGACATGGAATGGACCGAAATCTTGTCTTGGGTCATGGCAAGATGGTTTTCATTTCGATTCGTGGATATCTGTTTCGCGTCTCGCAAAAAACCTTTCTGTGTCAATTTGTTGTACTTGTCGATAAAAGAATACCAGCATATGAAAGACCATCGGTTTTCAAGTTGACCTGCTAATGACTTTGGATCGAGCAATATTTTTATATATAGATTTGCAGAAATCTGACGAATTTTCCAATGTGCACAACAGTGATAGAAGCTCTAACGCCGTTCAATCGAAACCTTTCGAGTCCAAAATTATAAAAGTAATGCTCGATATCGTCCCATTATTTTATACATATTCGATATTGTTTTCGCCGTGTTGCGTGGTTCCTGCCTACGAATAATTTCATTCATACTTCATCGCAAGCATCTTCGGATCCGACGAGCGTCGTTGGTATAGTGGCCTTCCTATTTTAATTTACTACATAAAATTGGTACCCGTACCAAAATTAATCCGAATCCAATGCCAGGCACAATGGGTCCGAGCAAGGGCAAAAAAGTTTGAATTTTTCACGCGAATAAAAATATTTAAAAATGTTTCGTGTACCACAAACAATAACAAGCAAATATAAACATCGTTCTTCATATCTACCCCATCCCCCTTTCTTGATCACGCAAAGTGCAAAAACTGCTGATTAAATACTGCATCATGAGTGGCTAAAATAGATTATTTATCCAACTATGTAATTCTGATACCAGAGAGGCTTATCAAAATCGAGCTAGACTTGACAAAAATAAACTACCAGTCTTAGAGACCAGCAAGAGCATATGGTCGAGAGGAGAGATCAAATCTGGACAGAGGAGTGGTAAAAACCACCGGTAATTTGAAGGATGCTTGATTATTGTTTACCGGTATGTCAGAGGATCAATGATTTCGTAGAGCGTTTCAACAAGGCCATGTGAGGCGGCTAGGCCATTGAAATTTCAAACTATTTGATGTTAATACTTTTACTGCAGTTTTGGTCATTGGATTTCATTTAGCTACGATGTCTTGGATGAAGTTCAAGTGAAGTTGAGGAAGCAAGTTTCTGTTTATAGGATTCGCGAATTTCTAATTTCACGGACTCGCGAATAGATTGAAGATACTCAGTTATCCGGACTTCACTTTGCGCTTGAGTTTGAAAATCATAAACAGCATATAGTGAATGATAGCCTTCTTGGAGTACGTATATCCTATGCGAGAGCTTTGCTCTTGCTGCTCACCCAAAAAAGAGATTTCCAAACTTGTTGAATATTTCAACGATGAAACTCAAATGCAACGTGCTGGTAAAGCCTTGCTATAAATGACGTGACATTACTGTACATTCTTGGCAATAAGTGACATAAAAACACAGCTAGTCCATATCCTTGCGAGAAGATCTCAAAGACAGTATTCAATATGGGTGCCGCACTGCAAGGATTTTCCCGGACTAAATCATTCGATATGAAATCTGTTCAAGAATCGAAGCTGGCTCGTGTGCTCACAACATTCGATTTGACATTTCTCGGCGTTGGTAGCACTCTCGGAGCCGGTGTTTACGTAGTTACAGGCGACGTTGCACGAGATATCGCAGGTCCTGGCGTAGTGTTATCGTTTCTCGTCGCTGGAATCGCATCAGTCTTATCGGGGCTCTGTTATGCCGAGTTTGGAGCCCGAGTACCGAAAGCAGGCTCAGCGTATATTTACAGTTACGTTACTGTTGGCGAGCTATGTGCGTTCATAATCGGCTGGAATTTATTTTTAGAATACATGATCGGTGCTGCTGCCGTGGCCCGAGCTTGGAGCTCGTATTTTAACTCGTTAGTCGGTGGTGCTATAAGCAGAGGGCTAACATCTGCTTTCGGTAGGATTCATACACCAGGCCTGAGCCATTATCTCGACGTATTTTCTCTCGGCCTAGCATTGCTTATAGCTGGCGTGCTATCAGTCGGTGTGCGAAAGTCGACACGGTTTCAAGGGACAATAACATTTGTCAACATGGCTGTGCTCTTGTTCATAGTGATCGTAGGAGCATTTCATGCTAAACCAGAGAACTGGAGTAATAACTTTCTGCCGTTTGGCGTAACCGGTGTTCTTTCAGGATCCGCGACGGCGTTCTTTGCTTTCGTTGGTTTTGACGTGATTGCGTCAACAGGCGAAGAAGCGAAAAATCCAAGCCGCGCGATACCGTTGTCAATTGTTTTTTCTCTTGCTATTTGCTACGTTGGCTATTCTGGAGTTGCAGCGGTTGTTACACTGATGGTACCGTATCATGAATTAGATTTAGAAGCTGCCCTACCGCGTGCGTTTGAACAACGCGGAATATATTGGGCAAAGTATATAATATCAGTCGGTGCATTGTGCGGCCTAACAGCAAGTTTAACAGGAGCAATGTTCCCGCTTCCACGCCTTCTTTATGCAATGTCAACTGACGGTTTGATATTTAGGCCATTTGGTTGGGTCAATTCGAAGACAGAAACACCAGTATTTTCAACGTTCATCGCCGGTGCGCTAGCCGGCACTTTAGCAATGTTATTTGAACTATCCTCCCTTGTAGAAATGATGTCAATAGGAACACTTCAAGCATACACTATAGTTGCTACTAGTGTCCTTCTATTACGGTATCAGCCCGGTATTGTTGGTATGGTAAAGAAAGATGATTCCTCAGTGCAAATTACCGATGATGTGGAAAGAGAACCGACCGAGCGAACCGGTCATCTTGTGTCACTATGTGTTTGCGTCCTGTTTTTAGACATGTTCGGTATCAGTGCGTTATTTGTATTTGGTATGAAGTTAATGCTCAAGGGAAATCTGTGGCTTATCGTTTTGGCATTCGTATTAATGGCAGTTCTCGTCAGTACAATAACAGTAATAGTGCTTCAACCGCAAAATCGTCATCCGCTGCCGTTCAAGGTTCCGCTTGTGCCGTTCCTGCCACTCTTATGCATGTTTATCAATATCTATTTGATGATGGAGCTCTCAGTTATCACATGGGTTCGATTTGGAGTATGGATGTTCATAGGTAAGTTGATTCTCAGTATAAAGCTGTTTGGATGGCATATCAGCCAGGGGCAATACACTTATTTTTCATAAGAAACTAAAGTCCGAGGTTGGTAGGCAGTTTCTTAAATTTTAGGGCCATTTTGCTACGAAAAGTTTCTTATGTGTTTCTTATTTTGTTAATCCCCTTAGTGTAGAGCCGCGTGTAGAGCCAATATAGTTTCGTTAGAAGGGCTTCCAAATTACTTAGTAAGATCTCAAAACATGTTATAACATAATTCGCACTCAAAACGATATCAAATCATCCACTATTATTGTACAGTGTCAAAACATTTTTCTAGTGATAAGGGAAAATTAAAGCTACAAATTTCAAAGGTTTCTTAGCTTTTTTGATTCAGGTAGGGTAGTTTCTTAAGTTTAAAAAAAAGAGCCTACCGTTTCTTATAGCTGTTTCTTAGTTAAAAAAATGAGTGTAATGCACCGTTTATGTGGCTGAGTGTCCCAAACTAACGGGTATAGTTGATATTAGTTAGTATACTACCGGGTGTCCCCAAAAAAATATTCCCGTTTCAAAAATCACCAAAACTCGATTATCAAACCTATTTTAAAATGTTCTTTTTGATCGCCTTTGTCAATAATTCAAATATATTTAGAGATGATAAAATGCTTCTTTTCAGTACATAAATGGTATAAAATGACAGGTTGAAAAACATTATTCTGAGCTATACTCTTTAAGCAACATTGTAAATCTGCCTAAAGTGCTATTATTTTGAGAGTTTTCATTATTCTTTAAAAGTCTACAATGATAGTTTGTTTTTCTTTCTGACATTTATTAATAAACAAGAAGCTTATCATACAAAAATAAATTAATCGGGCAATCATCAGTGCCCTTTGCAGTATGCTTCAAAACCAGGCAGAGTTAAAAAGAGCTAAATTTGCAAATTTTATAACGAATCACGAAATCAGCTAAAACTGGGAAAATAACTTGGTATTTGATCAACGCGCAAAAATGAAATTTAAAGATAGGCCATGTAATCAAATTTTGGTGATTTTTCAAACAGGAGTACTTTTCTGGGACACACGGTATATTATGACCAAAACTACGAATATTCTTACCCATTGTGGCATCTTGATTCATTTTGTGTTTTGTGTTATCAAACAATCACGATAATGTGATTTTTCTATCGTTCTTGCCTCCTCGCGAAATTTCCTAAACGCAGCCATTCCCAAATCAAATATTCTAAATGCATTTCACATTTCCTCTGTCAGCTGCCAGCTCCAACGCAGCGATGCTGATTGAAATGACAGTGTGGTGCCTGACGTAATTTCGACTAGGGGGGCTGGGCTCCACGGAAGCGGTCTAAAAAGCGGTCAACAAATCGCCTCCCTGCCGTCCAGGACTCTCACGCGAACGCAGTCAAGTTGACGCAGGGAACCAGGCTGTTGAAGCAAGAAACCTCGCTGCGTAGACAGTTAACTGTGTTTGAATTTGATATGACAATGGCTGCGTTTAGGCAGTAGGCACTATGGTTTAGGCCAAGTCGAGAGCAAAGCAAGAGTAATGGGTTAGAATATAGTTTAGGTTATATTATAACTTTAGGCCACACAAACAATGCATCATTGCCCGTGTATCAACAGCCGTGTAGGGCCAAATGACACCTTAATTTTCCGAGCTTGCTTCATTCTGAAAGCAAATGGTTGGAAAAAGTTAGGTATCCCTTCTCGCTATCCATCCACTACTGGCCAAAGCTCTGACCGGGTCATGATTTATACGTTTATGTTTCCATGAAATCATAATTTTTTTATTTTCTCTTCTTTTGTAGGAATGACAATATATTTTTGTTATGGTATGCACAACAGCGCAGAAAATCCAAAGAACGTTTCAAGGCACAAAGACCTCGAGAAACGAAGGCTGTTGAGTGACTCTTTAGGTTTTGAAGAAAGACTTTCAACTGGCTAAGCACAGACCACACTGTTTCTGGTCAGCGGAGATTTGCTCCATAAAGGAACAGTCACTCATCATTGCTTGGTAACAACTAGCAAGGATGCAAAATAACTCAGTGTGCCGGCGCGGCAGTCAGTGGCGTAACCGAGACGACCGGGGCCCTTCGGTACATTGAAGGACAGGGGCCCCCTTAATTCTATTAGAATTATTATTACTATCTCAACACCAACAACAACTTTTCGGGGCCCCGAGAGGTTGGGGGCCCTTACTTTTTGAACTAAAGGTAACTTACGTCGGTTACGCCACTGGCGGCAATACCAAGAAAGATTACCAATTCAACTTTATACATTCAAGAAAGTATTAGCCTAAAAATTCCAGAAGTCAAACCGCATTGACATTATTCTACTACGCCTGGAATCTAACAATTGAATACAAATGAGAGGCCAGAAACAAGGGAACAACGATAAATATCTAGCTCAAAGCATGGGTAGCTAGACACCGCAGTTGTACTTACATCGCCTTCATGATAAGAGTGATTTCCTTCTGTATAATAATATTCCAGCGCAGAAGCATATTAATTGCGGCGCTCCTCCATAGAAGCACACATGCAGTGTCTAACCACCTATGCTCAAAGGCCCAGTCTGTAACAACTTAACTTTATGAAACCCTTGACTTCAAAAAAAGCTAAAGTCCGTCTCAAATTAGATGCCACGTGAGATTTGCGATAACGCAAAATTGCTGATGCAAAACTCTCCAATTGTTTTCATTCGCGAGCAATTTCACGGACATCTAATAGACGATTACGGAAAAGATGGTGTCGGGGGCATTTGACCAAGATGCATTGCGTTTGATGATCGAATTTCTATAGAATCACTGTTGATTCCATTATAGAACGCAATGCATCTTGGTCAAATGCCCCCCGACGCCATCTTTTCCGTAATCGTCTATTAGAGGCAGACTTCAATGTGTGTCCTTTAATATCAGTTTAGTGTTTCTATTTGATACCAAAGCTGAGGTTTTGCCTGAGTTTATCTAATAAAAAGCACATTGTTGCTAATCAAAATTAAAGTCCTATCTGGAATTATGCCACTCCCAAATTTCCAGCGAGGCGAACCATGGGCTTTAAGAACGCGGTAGTTGTTCCTATAGCAGTCTTTTCCTAGACTCATTACATAAATCCCTCTAACTTCCGCTCGTTGTATCGTTGTTGTTGTTGTTATCGACAAATCAGTTCGGGGAGCGAAACAAGAGACTTTTGGAATGAGTCTAGTCTTTTTCCTCGTTATGTCCCCATGCCCATGAAGGTTGTTGTTGCTGCATCACTGTCACTCAAATTTTCAGGACACAGGGATACAAGGAAAACCGGGCACAGGGAAACAAGGAGGAACAAAACTGCTGTCGTAACAACAACTACCGCGTTTCTACGCCCATGAGCAAACTATCCTTTTGAGCCATTAGACGCTATCACCAACATGGAAGAAACTTTAGATTACCAAATACATAAAATTCTGGTACACCAAAAGGTAAATTCAGTAGTTTTGAAAAGAAATTGGTATGTTAGAAAATAATTAAACAATTGTATATCTGAGGTTATTCTGATTTCTTTTTGTGGTATCAATCTCTGCTCATTTCTTTGAAAAGCGAAAACGTACCACTGAAAAGTTTTTCGTCTGACACTCATCTGAGTGTGAAACGTTGGATAGTAATCCAAACATGAATACACCATTTCGGAGTTCGCGACGACATGCCGCAAGTGGGGCAAACTTTCAATTGCGGCCTACTGTAAACTGTTTTAAATTCCGATATTTTAGTGGTAAATGACCACAAATAATCTCATTTTTAGTCAATTTCAATATAAATTTATGTTTTCTTGCATATAAACAAGGTTTTATGACGTAAATGTAAGAACTGAACTCTGTACTCACAAAGAATTTTCCGTTAGTTTGCCACTCTGCGGCCGTCGGAGAACAGTAGAATTGGCCTAGTACCCTCGACACTTTCTGCGATTTGAACTTTAGAAATACACCAAATTCTCCAAAATATCACACAAAAGGTTCTATAAGCAATTATTGATTAAAAATCATAAAATTTTGACTGAAAAAATCTCAAAGTTTTAAATAAAACAAACTTTCCGAATCGCACGCGGCGATTTCCTATAGGCCACCATTGAAAATTTTGATTTGTTTGCCCCACGAGTCAATCAAAATTTTAAATACCAATCAGGTACGCGTACAAATGGCGTTAGTATTATGGATTTGGGTATACATAGCGAGAGGTTCTGGTGAATTTCGTGCTACAACACCAACCGCCACTAGACCCCAGAGCAAGATAGGCGTTGATTTTGAAAAGGCGGGTTAAAAGGCTCTTATCCAACCATGGTCCTTTGCGTGCTCTGTTTTATGAAAATGAACATTTTTGTGGGTTGTGGGTTGTGGTCTATGAAAATGGCTGCCTCAATATAAATCTACGCGCAAAGGCTGCTGGTTGAACAAGAGCCTTTAAGTGGGTATCACATCTTTCTCTAAGCGGGGATGGCTCCACGGTAGCGCGCTTGACTGCCAACCTGAGGGTTGGTGGTTCGAGTCCCCGCCCTGTCGAACCTGCTACGTAGAGTGAGGAGAGTCGCCAACTCTCTGTAATTCCAGGCTAAAGGAATCGCGAGGTGTGGTCACATCGAGAGGAAGGACCAGGACATTGCTCGATAACCTTAGCTTCTCAGTGTCCTAAAAACTACCTTCGGATGCTTGGTAGCAATATAAAAGACATCTTTCTCTGGATTGATTGGCTTGGGCTTGACAGGAACTTTGTGTAATTTACTGCACAGTAATTCTAATTTGCAGATTCTTGATATCATTAGTATGTTCAGAATTTAATGTTGTGACGTCATCAAATTGCTAATCATCAACTTCAAAAGCGACTGATTTCTGCTTAAAGAACGCCGGTCAACCAGCATCCTTCGCGGTCGCGCTTTGCAGAGAATGTTGTCAAATGAAAATGGCCGCCGCAGTCGAAAGGCAACAAGCGAAGCGCGCAAAGGATGCTGGTTGATTGGCGTTCTTTAATGCTTAACTGTAGACCTTCATAAACTACGGTTTTCTTGAAAATTCTACCGTTTTTCCTCATTAATTAAGATTTTCATGGATGCTTTTAAAAAAAGACACAAACTTCAATTCTGACAATAATCAAGATATCAAAGATGCGCACAATAAAATAATAGCAAAGTAACTAAAGTTCTTCATTAGCCATTCAATCCTAAGAAAGATGTAATAACCATTTACACTAGGATTTTTAAAAGATTTGAGTTCTATACTTGCTAAATTACGTACGACTGAACATTGAAGCATAGGAATCAACACTTTAAAAAACATTGCACGATTGGTTGATGCATATTTGATTTGATTTAATGGCTTGAAAGGAACTTCGGGTACTTCATTATAAACGTTCATTGGCAATCTTTGATATTTTGATTAATTTCAGAATTATTGCGTTTTTCTTCTTTTAGAAAGAATTGACGAAAAGCTTCGAAAATAAGTAAAATCGCTGTAAATCCTAAATCAATAGAAGAAAAACGGCATAATCTTCAAGAAAACGATAGTTCGTAAAGGTCTAGGTATAATATGGCAGTAAGCAGAAATCCGTAGCTCCTCTGGTTCACGATTTTTATGACGTCACAACCGGAAAACTGTTTGAAACAAGGAAGACGCTGTAATTCTGAAAATAATCGAGATATCAAACATTGCAAATGAAAACTCATAACGAAGTACCTGAAGTTCCTTTCACACCATTAAATCAAATGAAAGGTGCATTAACCAATCGTGCAATGTTTTTTAAAGATTTGATGCCTATGCTGAACACTAAAACGAACAAAGCACGATATTGAACAGGGTAACACGAGAGAAAGCAAGAAATTAACCAAATGAACGATGCATCAAGTGCACAAATAACATCATTACGATCTTCTGCAAAATTACATACGTTATTATTCCTACGTTATCCTTCCTATTATAAAGGATCAGAAATTTATTGCATCTACATATTAAGTCCTGAATTACTAATATTCTACTGAAAGATTATTTGCATAGCATAGCAGTCAAATCTCATTTGATCTCAAGTCGATTCCTGATCAAAGTCAATACACATTTTTTTTATAAGAAACTCTTTATGGGAAGCTCAACTCTTGGATCACTAAAAATGAAGAGATTCAGCACTGAGACAAAATCATTTACGAAACTTGTAGCTTAGCTGAGGCCCTGAGGGAACTGGGACAATCTAAATATAGCCTATGGTATTTGATGTTCTCTATAGATGAAAACAATAGGAACATAAGTGGAACTTGGCCTTCTTCGTTCTACTATTAGACTTGATCGCTATATCTCCCTTCATTTACTTTAAAGGGGCATTTGCAACCGGCATGCTTTAATGGTCCACTAAAATGGCCGACAACAAAGAGGCCAGTCGACACGTGCAAGGCATGCCGGTTGCAAAGGCCCCTTTAATGAAAATTGTGAGCAAGTATGTGAAAATAAATAAGCTCAAAGAGATTTGACAACAATGCTACATTACCTTAAATCCTAAAATGCATTCCATATATTTTGTCTACTTGGTAGATCAGAAACGTCAGAATTCTGCGGTAAATCCAAAAAAATTGTAATGATTTCCTATTGTCCTGGACATAATTTTGACTCGGAACTTGATCTCTGTTTTTGAATGATAAAATTGCACACAAAAATGTGTAAATTTGGCGAAAGTAATTTTAGCATAAGTTTTGACTAAAATTTGCAACTTTGCAAACACCGAGAATAATCATGTTGTTTCTACAGCAGTTTTGTTCCTCCCTGTTCCATTGTGTCTGGTTTTCCTCGTATCCCTGTGTCCTGCAAATTTGAGTGACAGCAACCTTCACGGGCATAGGACGAAGGGAGGAAAAAACTGCTTTAGGAATAACTACCGCGTTTCTCAAAACGGTAATAGTCTACGGGGTGACAGCATATATCCTGTTACTAAAGAAAAAATTATAAAGAAATTAATTATCTATCAATTCAAAGTTATACTTAAAAATTTAAGAAATTCTCTCTTCATATAGAATAAATAACTAAGCAAAAATTCGGTAGATTACGGGGTGTCCCAAAAAAAAGTATACAGATTTGGTCAACCCTAACGATCAGAATTTAGCATGAATCAATCCGAAATAATTGCTAAAACATTACTCGATAGTTAACTTGAACATAGATACCCTGTTTGTTGACATTGGTGCTTTGAAAGTAGAGATATTAATCTTCAAAGGACANCTAAAACATTACTCGATAGTTAACTTGAACATAGATACCCTGTTTGTTGACATTGGTGCTTTGAGAGTAGAGATATTAATCTTCAAAGGACACATTTGCCTCCACCTCCAACCCAGAGCTTTGGCGTTTTGGCCTAAGCAAATTATCGAAGCACAGCGAATAAATCAACAATATAGACTTGACAAATTTAAAACAGGAGGAAAATTAAAAACTGCACAACAAATGCGTTTCACAAAATACAATTTACGTGACGCTTATCATTAAGGGAGCTCCGAAGTAAACTTCATTCATTTTAAGTGAAACAAATTGTGGATTTGTTTAGGCCAAAACGCCAAAGCTCTGGTTTGGAGGTGGGGAAAAATTTGTCCTTTGAAGATTAATATCTCTACTCTCAAAGCACCAATGTCAACAAACAAGGTATCTATGTCCAAGTTAATTATCGAGTAATGTTTTAAAAATTATTTCGGATTGATTCATGCTAAATTGTGATTTTTAGGGTTGACCAAATCTGTATACTTTTTGTTGGGACACCCGGTATACTTAAAGGGAATCTAAGCATATATAAGCCTTTGATAAAAATAGCCATGCAAAGGCAATAGTCCGTGACACGTGCCGAACCATATTTGGGTAACTGATCTATGTCAATAGGAAATATTGATATCTGATAGGCTAGAAGTCAACCGCAAGTGGCTTGAGCCATATTTATATGCTTACATTCCCTTTAATTGCGCCAGCGTAGCGAGTGCTTACTAATAGGGAGCAACTTATTTTCGTCCGTGATGCGAGCATATTGTATTGTTATTCATTGTTATTTTCCGCTGGTCATAGGATTTGCAGTAATAATTCGCATAATATAACAAAAGAAATCACATTGTGCTCACATGATTCCTTTGTCTAATTGAGCCAATAAACTGCTCGAGAATATGTCACATGCCAAAAATGAACCAATTAACGAACATTTTCATCGCATGCCTAAAAGGAGACAATGAACGGGTTCCACATAGGTCAGTGCTGTGCAGTTTCCTGTTTTGAAGTGACAAGGAAGGGAGATTGCCAGAGCAGAGTTGGGAGAAGTACATAACTACATTAGAGAGAAAGAACTCAAAGAAGAGAGGTGAGTAACAACAGTTATATGTCTATTTTCTGTTTCAAATAACAAGTTCCCATGCCGTATGCTGAAATGTTTCTTGTAAACTCACTACGAAAACAAGCTCGAAAATATCGAACAACAGCGCGCAGACAAAGGCCAGGATGTCATTATGGCCTAAATCCAAATATGTTTCTTGGTCAGTACCTAGCCAATGGGAGCCTATGTGAAAACATCAAACAACAGCGCGCAGACAAAGACCAGGATTTCATTATCATTATGGCCTAACTAAATGCAAATTCTGTTCACAGTGAGAAATCGATTTATCTTCTGAGCAATATTATGAAAGTACTCTCGCTAAATTCCTTGTACATGGCATTTCCACTCAAAATAAAAGTATCCTTATTTGTTTGTGTTTGATTTATGAGATGAATACAAATCCCTTATATTTCAGTGCAGAGAAATGGCCAAATTCACCATCGCCAGGACGCAGGAGTATTCATATGTAGTACTTAGTATTTGCATGACTAGTCAATTAAAACATTTTGTCTTTGCTTACATATTGTTTTCTCATCTGTAGGCCTCATCGCTAGATATTTCCATGTTAAGAAGCAAGAAGCATGTTCCGTTATTTTCTTGTGGACAATTTCATTGTATCACTTTGTGTGCGTGTTATATGTAGACTCAACATCATGTAATGCCCTTTTTATTTGTGTTTTTTTCTAACAAAATGATTTTCTAATTTGTTCTATATACTATTTACTAAGTGAAACATTATCCATCTGGACTTTCATACAAGTATTTTTGACAACTGGTAGGAAGAGATGTTCTTTCTGCTGCTCGATAGCTGCATGGCATGGCAAGATAACAACCAGGATTCTCTTTTTGGCAAATTTTCTNTTCATACAAGTATTTTTGACAACTGGTAGGAAGAGATGTTCTTTCTGCTGCTCGATAGCTGCATGGCATACCAGGATTCTCTTTTTGGCAAATTTTCTGTAACAGCCCTGACTTAAGTTGCCCACTCTTGCTCTTTTCATTTTTGGCCCTCTATAAATATTGTTAAACTTCATACAGTCTTTTCTTAACAAAAATTATTCATTCATAGCCTTCGAAAAAAATTCCTAATGTTTTTGTATCATATATGACATTTAACAACCCCATATATTTCCATCTTTCAAAATTTGGCACCTGCAAATATCATATCGACACCTCCCAGGCGTGAACTTTGCCAATGTACATTTGTGATATTGTTAGTGAGTTTTGTTCAGTTATTTTAAATTATTAATCACAACATTGGTACCCTTTTGGTACATTTGTCATTTTGTTATTGGGTTTTGTTCAGTTATTTTAAATTACTAATTACGAATTTGGTACGTTTTTGAGTTGTGTTAGTGGGTTTTGTTCACTTCTTTTAAAATCTTAGTTACAACTTTTCTGTAATATACATGCTGTGCAAATTGTTCTGTTTCATTTTCATAAAAATATTTTTGCAAATGTTGTCTCCTGTATTCTTTATACTCTCCCTCTACCCCTTATTGAGCACAATGTATTGCATTTCCAAATCCATTGCATCAAATCGAAAACAAAGAACGTTTTTTGCACAGTATCGCAACCATCACTGCGTTAACTACAATGGGACAGGAGGCGAAGAAGAATGAATACAAGAGGCATGAGAATCAAAACTTTATATTTCGTTTCTTTGCGTGCCAGGTGAAAATACAGCGTTCTTATGCTAACATAGCAATTCCAATGGAAGTTCGCGCATCAACTAACAATTTGTTACTTCTAGTACTAGATTGTACTTAATACGGTATATTTTGTAAGATGGATTTCATACCGGGTGAGTCAGAAAAAAACAATCCCCGTTTGAAAGGCCACTGCTCCCTAGATACCGAGGCAATAACATTGGTAAATTTATTGTTTAATGGTGGAAATGTTCAAACAAATTGTAAATTTTACCTGATTGAAATCAGCCACTCCGTTCTGAAATTATGAGGGATTTTCTCAAGAAAGCCCCTACAAGAAACCTTCAAAAACAGCGTAAAATCACGACCAAATTTCCGTCATATTTCTGCCTTAATAGCAATGACTTGTACATGCTTTCGCATGTTTTATCCCTTTGAGAGGATGAAAGTGCCAACCCTAGGAACATAACAAAATTATTCTCGGAGATGTTATCCTTCCAAGAAGATAACACATGCTAAAGCATCTGCAAGTCATTGCTGCATGGCAGAAATATTTGGAAAATTTGCTCGTGATTTTAGGCCTATTTTCGCTCATAATTTCTGAAAATCGCTCATAATTTCAGAACGGAGTGGCCGATTTCAGTCAGGTAAATTTTAAATTATATTTGAACATGTCAACCATTAAAGAATGTACTTTCCAATATTATCATTTTGATATCCAGGGAGCAGTGAGTGACCTTTCAAACGGGGATGGTTTTTTCTGACTCACCCGGTAGACAATGCGAATTTGAAAATATGTGCCTCTTGAATGTAGCAAATTGAGTGACTTACCCACTCTCAAGATTGTTACTGAAAATTTTGATTAGTTTGTAAGCTAAACTACCGCAAAAGCTCTATTTAGCCCCCCTCTCTATTAAGCCCCCCTCTCTAATAAGCCCCTCCCTTCTGAGTCAAAATTATAAATAAGCCCCCTATCTATTAAGCTCCCCCCCACTTATATCAAATGCGAGAGGATTCCAAAGATTTTCCGTTTACTAGATAAAACAAGTTTGTATGTTAATTTTGATATGGTTTGGGATTAAAAGTTGAATTTGTGTATTTGACTCGTAGAAGTGTATGTTGACTCCACAAAATATGAAGTAAAGACCTAAAAGCTATCGTTTATAGCCTTGTCATTGACTTTGTGAATAAGCCCCCCTCCCTAATAAGCCCCCTCTCTTTTAAGCCCCTCTCTGGAAACTCCGAAATAAAATACGCCCCCCCAGGGGGCTTAATAGAGCTCTTACGGTATTCCAAAATACCGTTTTCAGGTTTTTATGGACAAATACTGTTTTTAGCCAGAAATTTTGCATTTATTATCACAAAATTATCAAACAGGCATCAATTGATAGATCTTTGAAAGTGGAGTTTTAAAACTGGAAGGAATTTGAGCTTTGAGCTCAGCAAAGCGGGTTTTGTCCCCTGGGTACTCCAGTGACTTTTTTCTTCCAAATCGTATGCATACATCAATCTTATGTCATCTGAAAGCACATCTTCTCGTAATTTCAAATCTGATAACCGCTCGTTCATAGCATGTGTGCTTTCAAAGTTATAAGTCATATTATACAGATAGGTAACCTTAGCTAGGGTCCAATCTTTGGGTATATATTTCCAAAATCATACAGTTAAAGGTCTCCAAATTTTTGTCGAAACGGTGATTTTGCAGTTTTTTTGATAGGCAATATCACAAAGACTCTCGTCTTTTTCTTTCAAAAATGAAAACGTGATTTTGAAGATAAACCCTTGTACTTCACAGAGGAACAAAACAAACATTCGTATCTCTTACGATTGCTCGGAGATCTTTAGTAGATCTTTAACGGTCATTTTTTGCTGGCTTGGGTGAAGCCACCAAACAAACTGCAGAAGATAAAAGACACATGCCTAAAACATTGGTTTTTACAGATTGGTGTTTACAGCTTGGCGAACGGAGCCCTTTAATGACAATTTGGATTCTAATAGAAAATGATCTTTCAGATGACATAAGATTGATGGGAGTACAATTTGGATCAAAAAGTTGCTAGAATTCCCAACGGATAAAACTTCCTTCGCTGAGCTCAAAACTCAAATTCCTCAAAAATTCAAATTCCGCTCTTCAGGATCGTTCGATTGATGCCTGTTTATAATGCTTTGGTAAGAAATACAAATTTTATGGCTAAAAATTATATTCATCTATCTAGTTTTTGGGAGCAATTTAGTTTTAAAAGTTCTGTTTAAAATAGTTAAAAAACTATGGAGCGTATTTTATTTTTCTCGAATAATTCGAAACTTTTTATGTCCGAGAATCTATAACATCATGAGTCTAATTGAAAGTGGGCTTTCTTGGATTTCGGAGAGATATATGATATCAGATCTGTAAAACTAGGATACATTCTTTGAATAGGCTTCAACAAGGGCCTACCTTCATCAGACATTTCCATACTTTGTATTGTGTTCCATAATTTATAGTCTTTAGTTGTGCAGCATTTATCACCAAAGAACCGACCAGCAGTTGTTTATCGCATGCTTATTGTCCAGCAACAACGCATAAGTTTGAGAACCTTCATTCTCTTTTCCAATATGCTGAGGAACTTCTCGAACGTGTACTCTCTGGACGCATTCGTCTGCAAACAAACAACAAAAGCTTTAGCCAAACAGTAAGTCAAATGTGTCGTATACCGGATGTATCATGAAAAATAAGCGGCAAAAATATCATTTAATAGTGGGCATGTTAAAATAGTTTTTAAAATATACCTGACTGAAATCGGCCACTCCGTTCTCAACAACGGCTGAAAATGATGATAACACTAGAGAATTTTCGGAAACTACCGGGTAAGTCAAAAACATAGACGTTTGAAAACCTGTAGCTCGCAAACCATTTATTAGATTCCTATAAACTGATAATACCTGTGTAGCTAACATATCAACTTAGAGAAGAAAATTTAGTTTGTCAAAATCAGTTGTATCGTTCTCGCATTAAAAGCGCTTTTTTAAAAATGCTTCATCTCAAAATCCTTCAAAACATCGATTTTGACAAACTAAATTTTCTTGTTGATAAGAATCTAAGTTGATAAGAATATTGTTTGTAAATTTTCTTATCTAAGTTCAGATGTGACCTAAACAGTTATTGTCAGTTTATAGGAATCTGAAAAATGGCTCGAGAGCTACAGGCTTTCAAACGTCTAAACATTTTTTGACTCACCCGGTATAAAAATAAGAATCCTACCTTTTAATTTTCTTCAGTCGCACCATTCGTTAATTCCTTTTCATTTGTTCCTCGATCCTCGTCCCCTTCATTAGGCTCAAGATCTTCTTCATTCACCTTTTGGACATCGAGATCTTGATCTCCTCTTTCATCTTCATCGTGGCCTGTCTTTGGAAGATCGTCAATCTGTGGATTTAAGAAGAATATACCGGGTGAGTAAAAGACAATCCCCGTTCGAATTGCTATTGTTCCGTGGATATTTGATAATTGATAATCTTTTTATACTTGATTCTTTTAAGGAGGGTTGCCCTTCAGCAGAACCTGTTTTTCAAGGGGCCCTCCGATAAAAACTTAATTACAATATACAATTAAAGATAATGATACAGTAGAATAAACAAAATCATAACGTTAAAAACCTATTTATATGCATTATTTAAAATGGAAATAAAAGTTCAACCCTTAATAGATTTCTTAAAACTATTTAGGGAGGATGCAATCTTAGACACAGCGGGAAGGCTATTCCATAGTTTAGCTCCCCGGAAATAAAAGCTTTTTTGCCAATTTGCTGATATTTTCTTTGGCAACCTTAAATCAGTCTCAGTATTACGGAGGCTACGTGAGGAGCATTCCGAGTTTTTAGTGAAAAGGTTACACAGGTATTGTGGAGCCAAATCATTGAGCGACTTGAAAACCATCGTTTTAGACTCAATGCCAATATCTTGGGGTATCAAAGCTGCTATTTGTTATGATTCTAGCAGCACGATTTTGACGCTTTTGCAACTGGTTAATATCTGAGAACTAGAACAACCCCATACCAAAGCAAATATCTTGATCAAATAAAAGATATTGGCAATAGACCATTTCGCAATTTGCAGAAAGGGATTGAGGATAGCGCGGCCAATTCTGCCAGCCTTGGCAACAAGTAGAAAGTCTAGGGAATCCCCTTCTCTACAGTGGCGAGTGAACGGCTTGCTGCTTGGTCATATCTCTGTGCACACTTGAGTTATTTTTTATTTATTTACACCTTTCAAGAGTTATACGATACTTGTTTAGTATGGTAAGTGTTTTCTCCGGATTATTTAGCCGTCTTGTCATCCGTTCACCCATTTGTGAGCGTATTTTGAGTCACTTTACTGCAGGTATTTACCCTCGACTTTGAAACAGCTCAGTTTAGGCTCAGCCGACCTACACTGAAGTCTAGCTTGTTTACTAGATAGTTGAACGCATTTATGGTTATGCAAGTAAACGAAAAGCATTGTTTGGAATCATCTAAAGCTTTGTAATGAAGTTGTGTATCGTCAAGGTTAATTTAACAAGTAATATGAACCGAGCCAATGAAGGCCAAGGAAGATGATTCAGGATCAATAGGCCTAAATTGAGCCGCCTCAAACTCGGGGTAAACACCTGAAATAAAGTGGCTCAAAATACGCTCACAAATGGGCGAAAGGATGACAAGTTGGCTAAATAATCCGGAGAAAACACTTACCATCCTAAACAAGTATCGTATAACTCTTGAAAGGTGTAAATAAATCGAAAATGACTCAAGTTTGCGCTGCGATGTGACCGAGTCGCAAGCCGTTCACTCGTCACTGTAGATGAGGGGATTCCCCAGACTATCTACTTGTTGCCAAGGCTGGCAGAATTGGCCGCGCTCTCCTCAATCCCTTTCTGCAAATTGCGAAATGGTCTATTTCATGTTCAATTAGATACATAAATTTAACTTATTGAAATCAGTCACTCCGTTCTGAACTTAAGAGGGATATTGTCGATGAGGTACCTTCAAACAAGAGGCAAATCACTTATTATAATCTCATACACTTTCAAAATAATCACAACATAATCATGAAATATCAAAATGATAAATAATCGATAAATGATCACAAAATAATCAAATAACTTTAAGATAAGCAAAAATCACAAAATAGACAAAAACTAATCATGAAATAACTGCAAAATAATCAAATTTGGTCTTTGATACAAATAAACAAAAAGAAAATTCAAAAATCGGTGACAGAATCAAATTCTGGTGATTTTTCAAAACGTTTCACTTTTTATTGGGTCACCCGGTATATTAGAAACACGTCTAACCTTATAAATTTATATCGCTGATTGTACAAAAATTAGCGCACTCTCACAAACCTCTTCAATACCAGTGTTGCCATAACGTTCACCCTAAATGTGTTGTGTTTATCTATGTACTGTTGCTATGTTGGCTGCAGAGGAGATGTGCCCGAACACACCCTCTGTGGTATCGTCCTGTCTTGTTGTATGTCCTTGTAGTAATGATAATGCTGTAACATCGTAATATCGTAGTATTGTAGTAATTTAGTATTGTAGTATTTGTAATATTGTAGTATCTTTTCTTGTATTTTAGTATTGTATAGTGTATGTAAATTTTTGCTTAGTTATTTATTCTATATGAAGAGAGAACTTCGTAAGAATTTTTGATCATAACTTTGAATTAACAGATGATTAATTTCTTTATATTTTTTTCTTTAGTAGCAAGATAAATGCTGGTTTAAAAAAAGAAGAAATACCATTGATTTGGGGTAAAACACTTACATTTGTTTCGCCTTCCAGTTGTTTTGGCTTTTTCAAAGGTGCATGCAATTGATTTACATTCTTTTGGTTCACCTTCATCCTCGTATCGTCTTTCTCGACTTGACTTTTTCTAATCGGTGCTTGAATCTGCGGACCATTTCTCGCTGGTTTCAAAACGTCCCTCTTACTTAGACTTTGCCCAACATTCTTAGAATCCCTAGTATCACCTAATTCCTGCTCCTCAGCCTTTGCAATCGCAGGAATATTTACTTCCTGTTTACTTTTCTTGGAATTGGGAGGCCTTATTTGATTCGCTCTTTGTCTGTCTCCTGCATCAATACCATTGGCTCCATTGCTTTCTTTCTGGGCTTTGGATTCCAATTTATCATCACCACCTGTCTTCGTACCCTCGCTCTTAGAAGTAGCTTGCTCAGTATCACCTTTTTCGTTTACTTCCTTCTTGGAAATCTCCTCTGATCCGAAATCCCCTTTTCTTGTCTTCTCCCCTTCAGCCTCATTCCGTGTTAACTGGGATCTATGCATAAGTTGTTGCTGTCTTCTTAAGAATGTATTTCCAGAATCAATTTCTTTATTTTGCGTATTTATATCACCTTGCTGACCGTCAGCCTTAACTTTTGAATACTGCGATAGTCGATCCTTTCTCAGGTCGACATTATCATGAACCTTTCCTTCTTTATCCAAAACGTTGGCGTTTGGAAGCATGTTTTTCTTTTCCCGATCTACGCTATTTGCAAATTTTTCATCCAGTGCGTTATTTAAATTTGGCAATGACTCACCAACGCTTGAGTTTCGCTTGACCTTAACACTCTTATCATCTTTCCCATTGATCTTCTTTCTAGAATCAACCAGCTTTTTGCCCTCTTCTTCCTCATCATGATCCGATGATACTGGCCTTGTAACTATTTGACGAACATCCGTGTCCTCTGCCCCTGTAAACTTTGTCGCAGGCTTGATGGGCAACGGCTGCTTATTAGGATGCTCTGCAATTTGCAATTTGCCTCGTTCTTGTGGGTCATCGACCTCGAATTGATCTTTGATGGAATCTTCCTTTTTATCTTCTTCTGCGTTCTCTTTCTTACCGAGTAAAATATGTTGAACCTTATCGCTTGGTTTTGACCTTCTTCCGTGCTTTTTCGTATGCCTTCCTAAAATCTTTGACTTCAAAGTGTTTTTGGTCAACTTCTTCGTCGTTCTGACGGTGTGTTTCTTCGTCGGTTCTTCGAGATGAGCTTCAGTAATAACTTTTTTCTGTTTCTTCTCGAACTTCTTACTGCTTGTTGGTGTCTCTGCTTTATGTTCATGTTTTAGTGTCTCCACCTTGAGTGGTCTCGTTGGCTGAAAACAAAGAAGTAAGTAAGTAAGTATTTATTTGCCACAAAATTAAAAGTAAAATGTACAATATTTCTACAAATATCCAGATAAAAAGTTACACCACATGTTGCTACTTACTCCACAACAATGGTGGACACTAGGGGGCGAGAGCATGCGGTCGCCCCCAATTTTCGATAAAACAAAGACCTTTGTTTGAAAACAATGGAAATAAACAATGCTTTTTAACTGAAACAATAGCTTGGCCCCCCCCAATATTTGGCAAAGTGTCCGCCACTGCTCCATAAGGTAGTTACTACACAACTATATTACACTGCAGCGACCCCATGGCCGTTATATGAATAAAAAACATTACTTGGATGACATACAAAGAGATAAGAGAGAAAACAATACTTGTAAATTAATCACTATCCGCTAAATACAACATAAGATAAATACAATAGACGTCTGCGTTAAAGACTGCAGGAAGGAAGTTCCTAAAACGATCCTCTGAGCCCCACCGAATTACAATCAATTTGATCGGTGGATTATATACAAAATGCGAAGGATCTTCATGAAACTGGTGAAAACTATTTTGCCAATATTTGTAATTTTTGTGCGTATATTTGCCAAAATACCTAAAAGCCATTGCCGTTTTTCTCTTTTCGGGGAGAAAAACTATATGCCAATTGGATTACAATTAAGTGAAGGTGAAGTTGTGGGTTTTAGCATCAAGCGCTTGGATCGCAGAAGTAGAGAAGACCTAATCAGTTCCGCGACCCCTTGCCATAACGTTTAAGTGGTGAGGCTCGAACTGGACTCGAACTCTGGCCACCTGACTGCTCTAGCTGCAAATTCAGAGGATTACACCACTATACCATAACATTTTCTGTAACAATGCCCAGATTTTTCAGATACATGCACAAGTTTTTCGAAAATTTTCCGAAACCATAATCGACGCAATCTTTAAAATTCACCTCGTTTTCCGTAACTCTAACTTCATGTCGCCTGAATGCAACTTGCTTCTCTTGCTCTTTAATAACTGTATTCAGTTCTCTTATCTTTGTTTCTAAAGCTGCAATAACGACAATACATCAGATTGGTAATGTGTAATAAATTTCAGTTTACTCCAAGAAAAATCACTGCCATCGAATGAAAGTTCAAGTTTTCAAATCAGAGAGTAATCTCCGTCTGTCTATTCATATGGAGACAGTTTCCCCGGCATTTTCCCGGTGAAGCGGGAATCCCGCCTAGCCGGGGAAATGATTATTGACCTTTTCCTAAACAATAGTGTTTTGTCTCTGGCGCCAAAGGATTAACGATAAACAAAAGAGTCAACCCCGCCTTGCCGGGAAAACCTGTTCATAAGGGAAAATACTTCCTCGCCTAGGCGGGATCCCGGTAGTACTCAAGCGAGATCTCGGCTAGCCGGGGAAATATTTTCTCATGTGAACGCTTGTGCTTTTTTACGTAGTTAAGCTATATAAGGCGGGATCTCGCCTAGCCGGGAATCCCGCTTCACCGGGAAAATGCCGGGGAAACTTTCTCCATATGAACAAGCTCTAAAGCATGGTTCTTACTCTGCGAAACAAGGATAGATTTTGTAACACAATATCTTTTGTTTCGCAAGGAGCCTATACATTGCAATTCTATATTTCAAGCAAAGATATGACTGCGAATATGTCGGGGAACTGTGATTTATTGCTGGCAGCAGTTACAGAGTAACCAGTATTACCTTGTATTCTTGATTCAGCTAAGTTGAACTTTCCTTTGAACTCGTTTCGTTCGTTCTAGAAAAAGGATAAAAACATATTACGANTTGTATATATTAGGAGATGTGCGTATTAGAGGAAAAGCAAGGGGTGTTATGGTGTAATGTTAATTTGCGTTCATTTTGGGGGGGGTTGGGGGGGTAGGGTAGAAATGCAAAAAATTTATAGCTCTGCATTAATTTCTCGAAAGACATTTAAATTGCATGCTTCAGGTCTTTGGTCTCTGGTATTTTCGCAAAATGTTCCTTTCTAGAATTGATCAATTTTTCACACATTTCAGGGCGTATTTGCTGCAAGAGTTTGTTCGAATTCTTGTTAAATCATAGGTCCTTACAGTATTCATTTTACGACAATCATGAGATGTTTTTTTTTTTCTATATTGCTACCTAGCATCCGAAGGTAGTTTTAGGACACTGACAAGCTAAGCTTATCGAAGCAATGTCCTGGTCCTTCCTCTCGATGTGACCACACCTCGCGATTCCTTTAGCCTGGAATTACAGAGAGTTGGCGACTCTCCTCACTCTACTTAGCAGATTCGACAGGGCGGGGACTCGAACCACCAACCCTCAGATTGGTAGTCAAGCGCGCTACCATTGAGCCATCCCCGCTTGAGGTGTGAGATGAGATGTGGGTTCATACATCATGAGATGTGGGTTCGTACGGTATAAACGTATCTGAAAAAAGAGCTCAAGGCTTTGCAATAAATACCCAACAGAATTAAGGATCCGGGTTCGTATGTGGCAGGTTGCATAGGCGAGCTTTCTGGACTAATATTACAAATTTGAGTCCAGCGGCGCTTTGCGAAGTACAGTAACAACCCGCATATAAGAACATTCCTCGAATAAAAACCTACGGCCTGAAATCTTCATATACTCTTTTGTGTAAGAACCTTTTCACCCTGACTTTTGCATAGGTTCTTATTTGGAAGAAAAAATGCATTGATATAGTTTTCAACTGTGAAAATCCGAAAAATTAATTTGATTATTGAGTAAAAAAGAAAAATTGATGTTACTCCTTGATCATCTAAAGGCCTAAGCAAGTCTGATTTAACCACGTTGCTAATGTTCAGTCCTCTATCAAAGAATTTTTCTTGTAAGCAGAGATATTTAAAGACTGCAAACAAAGAAACTTTATCGTAAAAAAGCTTGTTGGGAAAATTGAAGAACCGATAATCTAAGAACCTACATCTTGCTTTCTTGAATGTTATCCTCTATATAAGAACCAAAACAGCTTGGTTTGAAAAAGATAGGTTCTTATATGCGGGATTTACTGTACTATTATTCGAAAGTCCCGACATACAGAAACTGTGCCTGCTAATAGGGTGCTTATAGAATCTACGGTCTAGTTCATCACAAATAGCAAGAGGTTTTCTTGAAACTTGAACCGCAGCAGCAGCATTTTCTTTCCTACTTTTGGGTGCCAGCAATTAAAAAGATTAACATGACCTTTGCTGTATGATAGTGAAACTTGGACACTGACCAGAAAAATGGAGGAATAGCCAGATGGTGCATACACTAGAATATTAAGAAGAGTAAAAGGGGTTCACTGGAGTCAGTATATGACAAGTGAAGAGCAATATGGTAGTGAAAGGAAACTATCCAACAAGATCAGAATAACAGTACTTCACATAAGATACACAGGACATAAGAATGAGGTAGCTTCGCAACTAGTACTGTGGAAACCAACTGAGGGTGTGCGGCGAAGGGGAAGACGAAAGATCACATACCCTGACATGATAATGAAAGACACTGATCTTACAATAGATTAAATAATATCTTGCGAGCAGGAAAGACAAACTTGGAAAACAGTTTATACATGATCGTTCCACTGATGGTTCGCCTTAAAGTAAAGTGATTTTGGTTTTCTCTTGGAGCAGACTAATTCGGTGCCAATCCATGTAAGAAACCTACAGCTGCTAATGACTGAAATTTATAAAACAAAATGCGATCTGAATCCACCATTCATGAAGGACATATTTATGCAGCGAAATATTAGCTACAAGCTAAGGCATGGCAGTGACGCTCAACTCCCGAAGNGCTATATAAGGCGGGATCTCGCCTAGCCGGGAATCCCGCTTCACCGGGAAAATGCCGGGGAAACTTTCTCCATATGAACAAGCTCTAAAGCATGGTTCTTACTCTGCGAAACAAGGATAGATTTTGTAACACAATATCTTTTGTTTCGCAAGGAGCCTATACATTGCAATTCTATATTTCAAGCAAAGATATGACTGCGAATATGTCGGGGAACTGTGATTTATTGCTGGCAGCAGTTACAGAGTAACCAGTATTACCTTGTATTCTTGATTCAGCTAAGTTGAACTTTCCTTTGAACTCGTTTCGTTCGTTCTAGAAAAAGGATAAAAACATATTACGAGATAATATGCGACAGGCGAGGGGGGGGATGATTTCTCAGGAGGGGTACGCCAGATCAAATGTTTCTGTCATGTAATGAAAAGATCTAATAAAATATTCTTACCAAAACTCTAATGCAAATTTAGGTAAAAGGGCGTTGCTTACGTTTTCCGAGAGTTTGAAGGGCGTGGTTGCACAAAATTTTCTTGAAACTTGAACCCTAGCAGCAGCATTTTCTCTTCTACTTTTGGGTGCTGCTAGCAATTAAAACGATTAACATGACCTATTAACATGACGATTAGCAAAACTGCATCCTCTTATATTTTGAGACAATGACTTGAAGGTTCTTTCTTTTCATTGCAGTATATTTGGAAAACTGTGAATTTCACTCATAGCGGAGCCTAGAATACCACTGGATGACTTAGACATCCAGTCCTTCGGAAGGGACATTAAACTAGGTGTCCCGTGCCTGGATGTGGCATGTGGCATGTGGATGTGCCTGGATTTTTTGCTTTACAGCATTGTGGGGTGAGTGGCCGAGCGGCTTATACAGTTCCCTTAGGTAACTGAAGTTGAGCTTGGTCGCGTACGGTCAAAATCCGGATGGGTGGCCTTCCAGATGCCTGACCAAGCAACTCGCTTCGTCGTCCTTCGGAAGGGACGTTAAACTAGAGGTCCCATGTCTGGATGCGGCATGCATAGTAGGCCTAAATTAGCTGCGATATAGCTAGAAATATTTCCAGCCTACTTAAAATAAAGTAATGAATGAAAAAAAAACCACTATGGGTGATATACTTTTAATATAATGCGTAGTTGTTTTTTACATTACATAAAAAAATCATAATACCTCCATTGTAACTGCTTTCTCTTGCAGCTCCGTAATCTGCTCTCTGTTTTTTTCACTTGCATCTGCCAATTTGACCCTTGCAGTCTGCAGAAAAGGACGATACAGAATTGGCTAGACATGCTTTTTTATAAGAAAATCGTTCATACGAAATTAGTACTATGATGGCAAAACAATGAAGGAATTCAACAGCCTTTTCAGCGATAATTTTGTAAACAGCTCCACAAGCTTAGAACATTGCAAGCTGTTTGCCACTTTTATAAAGTCAGCCTGCCTTTTCTACGTTGCCGTCTATTTAGTGAGGGAGGAGGGGGGGGGGTGAGTGGCCGAATGGCTTATACAGTTCCCGTTAGGTAACTGAAGTTAAGATCAGTGGAGTGAGGTTAAAACTTGGATGGGCAACCTTCCAGATGCCTGAGCAAACAATTCACTTCCCTGTCCTTCGGAAGGGACGTTAAACTAGCGCCCCCCATGTCTGGATGAAGCATGTATTGCTCATAGTAGGCCTAAATTAGCTGTACTGTAGCTAGATATCTTTTTAGCCTACTGAAATAAAGTTATGATGATGATAACAATTATGATGATTATGATGATATCTTCGAAGATTGCTGAAACGATTTGATCAGCTTCCCGGCGCAGCGATTAAAATCGACTTATATCTAAAACAAATGAAACATTCAAGATCGCAATGAGACACTATGTTTGTAATGGCTTCATTTACCAAATTGCAATTTCAACCGCGAATTGATAAAGTCATGTGACATGTCAACTGAAAGAATTTTTTCAAAAATAAACGGTAACTCACCCTCTCAGATTGATAATACCCAAGGTATTTGCTCACTTGCGACTTCTGTTCCTTGTTGTTCTCGTACAACGTTTCTACACGTTCTGAAATAAAATTTCTGTTTTAAGGCCTATTCTTTATAGACTTGAAAAATACACAGATTTCACAACTTAAAGGGGCTGGATAAGAAATGCTTGGAGAAATTTTTGATGTGAATGTTTTTAGATGAGCTAATTTATTGCAACTATTTAACATGAATTCAAAATGAATGTCTCATCTTCGAGATTAAGCTTTGTACTTTGTCCTGATTTCTTTGTTATAACCACAATGACAATAGGCACCTGCGCTAACAATAGCATCAGGGAAATTTTGGCCCCGTTCACACTGCTCCGTTTTCATATGAAAACGGAGCAAAACTTATCCGTTTTGGCCTTGCGTTCATATTGCTCCACTCTGAAAACTGAGCTGTTCGAAAACGCTAATGAAAACGGATAAATTTGAAAACGATGCGTTTTCAAAACGATCCATTTTCAGTGTGAACGCCAAAAACGGAGACATTTGAAAACGCTTCACATTCCTTTGTATAGGCTGTTGATTACAATGGCCTACAAACTCGCGATTGGCGCCTTTTTAACAGCTACTAACGAAAGGCTTTGTTTTTAAAAGGGGATCAACATTTCTTTAGGGATTAAAACATCGTTTTGCTGGAGCAGTGTGAACGTCTATCGTATTCATAGCGTTTTCATTTGAAAACGGAGCAATGTGAACGGGCAGCGCTTTCATCAACAAAAACGAATAGAAATGAAACAACAAATCAACAAATCAACAAATCAAATCAATTGAAACTCCTTAAAGAAGCGGAGGTTCAGGATGCTAAAAGTTAATTGATGCCATCTTTGGAGCAACCGTCTACTGGCAAGTGGTATGAAAAGTAAAGAGTACCAACAAGATCTTGCTGAAAGTCTAACTGAGAGGCCCAAAACATTGACATGCTACCAATAACTCAGGTTTCTCTTTTTGACTCTTGGATAATTGATATTAATCAAATTTCATTGACGATTTTCATTTTCAATTTACATTTTCAATTTTCACTTTCAATTTTCATTTTCAATTTTCATTTTCAATTTTCATTTTCAAATTTCATTTTCTCATTGACGATTTTCAAATTTCATTGACAAAACAGCTTCTGCTGAAGGGCAACCCTACTTAAAAGATTGAAATATGAAATATGAAATTTTACCTTGCAAAGATCTACTTTCCTTTTCTTTGGTGTCTTTCAGCCTCTCAAAATCCTCTTTTTGACCATTTACAATCTTCTGATGATCTTCAGTCAGCCGAACATACTGTTGCTGCATATTTGCGTAGTCATTGGTTACTTCTTCGTGCTTGGCCTTTTGATGAAAACAGACATTTTCGCTGAATGAAGATTCAGTTACCGTAAAAGCTCTATTAAGCCCTGGGGGGCTTATTAAATTTCGGAGAATCCATAGGGGGGAGCTTAAAAGAGAGGGGCTTATTAATAAAGTCAAATGCCAACGCTGTAACAAGGCTAAAAAAAATAGCTTTTTGGGACTTTTAGCCCCTATTTTTCAGAATCAACACACTACTGTGAGAGTCATATACCGGGTGTCCCAAAGCTCTGGTTTGGAGGTGGAGGCAAATTTGTCCTTTGAAGATTTATATCTCTACTCTCAAAGCACCAATGTCAACAAACAAGGTATCTATGTTCAAGTTAACTACAGAGTAATGTTTTAAAAATGATTTCAGATTGATTCATGCTAAATTCTGATCGTTAGGGTTGACCAAATCTGTATACTTTTTTTGGGACACCCGGTGCACAAATTTAACGCATTTTAATTCACAAACCATATGAAAAATTAACATTTGAATTGTTTTAGAAAAATAAATGGAAAACATTTGGTACCCTCTTGTATTGGATACCAGAAGAGGCTTTGTTGTGCCCCATTTGTGCAGCTGCTCTGGAGGAGCTGTAACTTACAACCGTCTGGTTTTTTATACAGTTGCATACTGTATGCTTCAACTTAGAGTTTGAGACCTTGTTTGAGTCAATCCAACAAATGGTTGCTGATTTGAAGGACAAGAACCTCAAGAGTCAAGAGTGAATTCTTCAAAAACGGTAGGTCCTTTGTTTACCAACGATACCAAAATCATTAGATATTGGAAGGGTATGTCTATTTTATATAATCCTAACCATAGGTTTAGTAAGGGCTGTATATTTTTTCAACATTTGAAAAAGTATTAATAGAGTTGTGTTTTAAATAAACAACATTATTTTTCAGAAATACAGTAATTATATCTCGTTCAATTCCTACCCTGACCATCCTCCCCCTGGGCAGCCCGGGGGTCAACAAAAATTGCTTGCACAAATGCCCGGGGGTGGGGCAAATTTTCTAGCAAATGCCCAGGGGCCAGGCACTGAGAATATGCCATATTCCCAGTAACTGTACAATGCAAAGCTTGTGGTGTTGTCTAATGCCCCGTGGGCATGGAAAATATTCACTGTCAAATGCCCGGGGCAGGGAATATTTTTTGAGCAAATACCCAGAGGTGTGCTGGGGGGTGATCAGGGCAGGAATTGAACTCGAGACATTACCCCGGCATAGAAGAGCTCAAAAAACCCTACAGTACACAGGCCTTGCGCACATTAACATGACAAGGATTCTCATAATTCTTAAGAATTTTCAAGAATTCTTCACATGCTGATAAGAATTCTTAAGAGGTATGTATGAATTGCTGTAAAACATTTTAAATAAAAATTCTTAAGAAATTAAAAATGTTCTCAAGAATTCTCAGGCAGGAAAGGAGTGTTAACATGTGCATGGCATGGCCTGTACTCAGTGACAGACGCCTAAATGATGTTTGAAGTGAACCTTTTCATAAATGTCTTAGTGATTCTCAGATGAGAAATAAGAGGAATTTCTTGAATTTTAGGACATCATAGAACTACAGTATTAAATATGACAAACCAATTTCTTGCAAAAGTCATGCAAGTTGCAGGATAATCGTTGTCCTTTAAGCTGTATGAAAGTTAACACAAGATAAAGTACATATATACCTTTAGCATTTTGTGTTCTGTATCTAGTGCGTGGAATCTTGTCATGCCTTCATGCTAAAAAAGAAAGGTATATAATGTAATCCGGCATTTCAGAGAGTAGTCCTAGCTTAAAATGATCAAGCAGCCCAAGGGGGTACTCCCTAACTTTCAATATGGGGGGGGGGGTCCGTGCCAATATTTAGGGTCTGAAATTTTACATTAAAGTAATATTTGGGGTCTGTGAATATCAACATAAATAACATAATTCAACATTTGGGGTCCATGAATCTGAAAAAGGGAGAATCGTGCAATTTGATGCAATTCATTACAGTGACCCATTCAATCTTTCGTACGCCCTGTACTTTAGTGCAATAAATAAAAATATTTGGGGCCTCCAGGACCCAGAAATAGATAACAATATTTGGGGTCTCCAAAACAGACTTGGGTTTAATATTAGTGGTCAGCAAAAAAATACTGGCATGGACCCCTTGTATTGAAATTTAGGGAGTATTCCCCCCCCCCCCCCACACTGGGCAAACAGCATCTCAAGAGATAACCAATCCTTTCAATTAAATGGTGATACAAAGCAAGTTTTGATAAGTTTTTATTTCAGGGAGCTAACTGTGATTAGCTCGTGAAGTTTTTTTTTGGGTCACCTGGTATAGTTTGGAAACACAGACACTTTTTGACCCACATAGAGTGTGGTTCTTGATTTCAAATAAAAAGACAAAAATGTGTGTACTTACTTTTACTGTCGTCAGGTTTGCGTAACATTCTTTCATCTTATTTACAAAATCTAAAATAGAAGTTTAAAATATCAAATCATGGGTACATGAAATGCAGATATATACTGTACATATATATATATATAGGGATAGGGATTGCGTAACAGTGATGAGCATAAAATTTCAAGAATAATTTGAAAAAACTGTCAAATATACCATGCTTAGTTTTCCTATGATCTTTTCTCTCTTTGAGTAAAGCAGCTTCAAGCTTGGTTCTGTGCTCATACACAACTGTAAACAAGAAGAAAACAATAAATTCATCAACCAGTGATCACTGTGAAGGCAATGATAAAGAATATGCCTCCATTCAAAGAAAAGTACTGAGTTTCCACACATGAAAACTTTTTATCTCTCTGGAATCTAAAACCCTTGAGGAATTAAACTCATTTTTGCTATGCAGAGCTTTACAGCTCAATGATAGCATTGCAAATTCTTGTCTATTGTTTTGACGCACTTTGATCACAAAATGTTGGATTTATCAATCTTTTCTGCGTCTGCAAAAATATGTTGGCAAGAGGGTATGTATCATCATGCTTCATAAGGGGTTGTCCCCTAAAATCATGTGTGTGCATCTGCACAAATGTGAGGGGCAAATCGCTCCAAAACTAGTACGAGAGATTTTGGGATTTTAAAAATCTCTCCGATTTTCCTAAGATCTTTTCCGAGATTTTCAAAGATTTGTTAAGATTTCTAAGACTTTTGAAGTTTTCAGATTTTTGCGATTTTCAAAATTTTTCGAGATTTTCAAAGATTTTTGAGATTTTGTAAGATTTTTGAGGATTTAAACAATTTTTGAGATTTTCCAAGTTTTTAGGAGGATTTGTATCATTTGTTGGGGGAGATTTCTGGGATTTTTTTAGATTTTCAAAGATTTTTGGGATTATCAAGACTTTTTTAGATTTTTGGGAATTTTTAAGACTTTTTAGGATTTGTGACGAAAGCGAAAGCGTATATACAAGATTTTTGGAGTGATTAACCCTTTGCACAGATTCTTGTGAAAACAATAGATTACAGCCTAGTAGGTGTGCCAGATTTTTGTAAAATTTCATATGTTAGATGTGCCAAATAGAATTTTTCTGGTAATTTTGGGGACCCTATTATATACTCTGCATTCTAGCTCAATACCAGACTGCATTTTATGTTGGGTGCACAAAGTATAACAAAGGAAGAACAATAGAGTTATTGTTTTTAAAACAATACTCAGGAGTGCATCTTCTGTGCGCATTTTGGAAACTTTCCGACTCGGGCTCAATAAGATGATGTGTGTCATATTTGGGAAGCACTTGATGAGTGAATTCAGTGTTACATCTTCCCACAATATATACCAGTATACACCCCCCAGTAACGACCCCGCTGAAACGCTTCCCCGCCAAGGTGAAATGATGACCCGCCAAGAAATTTGTTTCCCCGCCGAAATTTTGCTCTTCCCCGCCACTCTCCTTCGCAGAGGCTGTATTACCGGAGGACAGACCGGATTTTACTCCGGAGGACGGATGATATGATCCTCGCCGAAGGCGCAACGAGCGCGCAGCGCGAGGAAGGGGAGGAAAGGGAGCCTCTGCCAAATAATCGAGTGACGTTGTTGCAGTTGTTTTTTCACGACTCGAAATGGCGGACAGAGCACAGGTTACAGCGTATGATTGAAGAAATAATTCAAATAATGTTATATACAACCTTCTTTCTCTTTCTTGTCGTTGTTCTCTCTGTTATGATGTTTCTCCTGTCTTCTCACTCCTTCCACCAAAATACTAGGCCCATTCAGTCGACCCTTCCACCAAAATAC
>REGM01000051.1:100281-121570 GCA_004194415.1 Aurelia aurita | reverse complement strand
TTTCTAAAAGATTTTAAAGCAAAAAGATTAAAAACTCAAAACATCTCTCTATATTCTCTATAATCAAAATACAATCTTTTAAGAATAATTTCTAAGCAGTATAATGCTAGAAAGAAATTTGATAAAATATTGATAGATAAAATTTGCAAGACAAGTGTCCAATAATCTTTACGCAGAATTTGAAGCTTAAATTGATGTCTGTTGACAAAGGTTTCATGTTTAATACAAAACAACGTATAATAGAATTGATATTTTTCCATCTACCTTTTGGGATTACTTGACTTAAAGGGAGTACAAAGACCAGCATGCTTTGCGCACAGTCAGCAACTTGCTCTGCACAGCTTCCTGAATAACTGACTGTACGAAATTCACAAAAACAAAAACAAACGATGGCAAAGGCTGCTGGTCTTTGTACTCCCTTTAAATATCAAAGCCAAATCATGGAGCAATGCGGACAACTTTACTTTGAATTAAAAGTTTATTCAATAGTACCATCTTAATTCCAGACTGCTACTTCGACTGCACAGGGATCAGCTAGCTCGCTCCCCCTGAGAGGTAGCTTGCAGTGCTCCTCTGGATTCTGAGGTAGATCAATACGCTCTCAATTAAGGTAGTAATCTCAAATGAAAATTAAGGTGGTAGTATTGAATAAACATTTCATTCAAAACAAAGGTGCCCGCATTGCGCCTGACCAAATCTGTATGCAGTATTTCATTCAAAGATACCCTTTCATGCATCTTCTAGGGACTTGTACACAACAAAAACTTCAAAGCCTGCTATGGAAAGTCCTCAAAGTTTGTTGAAATTTGCTGTATACTATTGCTTGAAGTGATTTTGGTTAAGGGGCATGCTTGCTGGTGAATTGTGATGGCATGATTGATATGACAAAATTAATCACTAATTAAAGTTTCATACCTAAGTTTGCCTTCCTTAAAAACAAACTATATATATACAATATATATTGAAAACCAATAGACACCTGCCCTAAAAATAGCCTTAGGAATTTTTAATCAAAATCTGTTGCATCTCATTGTAAATCTATCATTCAGTTGAATCGCAATTCTTTGAGACAGAAAGGATGATTATAAAAAAATCCTTAATGCAATCTTTGGTGCAATATTGAAAAAACTTGTCTCAAACATACAGTATGACCTTACAAACATGTCATTTTTAAAGTCATAGTCATCTAAAACCAAGTCTAATGCATGTCAAGTCCCTTGAGTTTCATGTCCTTCACAGCATTTTTTATTCCTTCCTTCATCTTTTGGTGCGCATGATGCGAATTTAAAAGATCTGAATGAGTACATGGATGGGACGCAATGTTTCCATGGGGCTCTAAATTAGGATGCAACGGCTTCTTATCTTTCACTTGGTTTATCATTATTTGTTTGTAAATAAAAACAGCGGATGCACAGTCTTTTAGCAGTGGATTGATATACGGATTGTTGTAAGCATCACTTTCTTTGAGATAAATGATTTCCGCTACATCTGTTCTTTCAACTAAACATTGCCTGCTCCAGAAACATTGCGGAAGCATATTGATAGATGTCTTGCTGTTTAGTTGAACCATTTGCTCATTGCATTCTTCAATATTATGGCCAATGAAAAGTGATCCTCCTGGCTTTAATAAGGGAAGCATTCGTTTGATAGCATCACATTGCTGTTCTTTCGTAAGCATGACCATTGAGCCATGTGTTAACGCATGGTCAAAACCTTTATCATCTTCTAAGGGCACGTCCAACAAGTCATATGGTTGTCTTGCATGAAATGATCCATTCACAACTTTCTTGACATACTGAACAGAACCAAAATTTGCATCAACACCAGTTAGCTTTAACTTTGGAAATAGCCCATGCAACGCATCTAGCCATTGCCCGCATCCTAGTCCATTTACAAAGATACTTTGCTTGTCTTTGATCCGCAAGAACTTGCTAACTTGTTGTATTGGTGGCCAGTGTGATGAGGAGTTCCAACGCTCTACCCCAAGGCAGTGTATCTTATCCCAAGTAAATTTAGATACTTTATTACTAACCCAAGAATGTACACGTTTGTGATGATGATAAACAAAGTAAATAAACACGAAAAGGCAGACAACACCAGCGATTGTAATTCTTCCACACTTTAATTTCACAGGTCGCATTTTCTCAGTGTGGCCTACAGGCCTATCGGCAAAGATTTGTATCGACTGAGTGATGAATTGAGGGGCCTAAAAGCTAAGCTAGGCCATTTGCCTTGAGACCACGTAGCACTTCTTTGTCTGTGATTCGTTGTGACTGCAAGTGAACTGACAACGATTGAAAGTCATACGAAGGTTTAATGAAGATTATTTCTGCGAAAAAGATACCTTTCTGTGGCTTTCCCTGTCGTGTTGTCTATCTGAAAATGTCTGCAAATCTGGAAAGCCTTCGGCGAAAAAGCCCTCGAAGGCTGAAACCGAATTCGAGGCTGTATCAGTGGAACAGGGGAACTGGGGAACAGGAGTCATCAATAGCTCGAAAGGTGTTACTGTTATTGTAGTTATTGCTATTTTCAGTTCAGTTCAGTTCAGTTCATTGANTAAAAGATTTTAAAGCAAAAAGATTAAAAACTCAAAACATCTCTCTATATTCTCTATAATCAAAATACAATCTTTTAAGAATAATTTCTAAGCAGAATAATGCTAGAAAGAAATTTGATAAAATATTGATAGATAAAATTTGCAAGACAAGTGTCCAATAATCTTTACGCAGAATTTGAAGCTTAAATTGATGTCTGTTGACAAAGGTTTCATGTTTAATACAAAACAACGTATAATAGAATTGATATTTTTCCATCTACCTTTTGGGATTACTTGACTTAAAGGGAGTACAAAGACCAGCATGCTTTGCGCACAGTCAGCAACTTGCTCTGCACAGCTTCCTGAATAACTGACTGTACGAAATTCACAAAAACAAAAACAAACGATGGCAAAGGCTGCTGGTCTTTGTACTCCCTTTAAATATCAAAGCCAAATCATGGAGCAATGCGGACAACTTTACTTTGAATTAAAAGTTTATTCAATAGTACCATCTTAATTCCAGACTGCTACTTCGACTGCACAGGGATCAGCTAGCTCGCTCCCCCTGAGAGGTAGCTTGCAGCGCTCCTCTGGATTCTGAGGTAGATCAATACGCTCTCAATTAAGGTAGTAATCTCAAATGAAAATTAAGGTGGTAGTATTGAATAAACATTTCATTCAAAACAAAGGTGCCCGCATTGCGCCTGACCAAATCTGTATGCAGTATTTCATTCAAAGATACCCTTTCATGCATCTTCTAGGGACTTGTACACAACAAAAACTTCAAAGCCTGCTATGGAAAGTCCTCAAAGTTTGTTGAAATTTGCTGGATACTATTGCTTGAAGTGATTTTGGTTAAGGGGCATGCTTGCTGGTGAATTGTGAAGGCATGATTGATATGACAAAATTAATCACTAATTAAAGTTTCATACCTAAGTTTGCCTTCCTTAAAAACAAACTATATACAATATATATTGAAAACCAATAGACACCTGCCCTAAAAATAGCCTTAGGAATTTTTAATCAAAATCTGTTGCATCTCATTGTAAATCTATCATTCAGTTGAATCGCAATTCTTTGAGACAGAAAGGATGATTATAAAAAAATCCTTAATGCAATCTTTGGTGCAATATTGAAAAAACTTGTCTCAAACATACAGTATGACCTTACAAACATGTCATTTTTAAAGTCATAGTCATCTAAAACCAAGTCTAATGCATGTCAAGTCCCTTGAGTTTCATGTCCTTCACAGCATTTTTTATTCCTTCCTTCATCTTTTGGTGCGCATGATGCGAATTTAAAAGATCTGAATGAGTACATGGATGGGACGCAATGTTTCCATGGGGCTCTAAATTAGGATGCAACGGCTTCTTATCTTTCACTTGGTTTATCATTATTTGTTTGTAAATAAAAACAGCGGATGCACAGTCTTTTAGCAGTGGATTGATATACGGATTGTTGTAAGCATCACTTTCTTTGAGATAAATGATTTCCGCTACATCTGTTCTTTCAACTAAACATTGCCTGCTCCAGAAACATTGCGGAAGCATATTGATAGATGTCTTGCTGTTTAGTTGAACCATTTGCTCATTGCATTCTTCAATATTATGGCCAATGAAAAGTGATCCTCCTGGCTTTAATAAGGGAAGCATTCGTTTGATAGCATCACATTGCTGTTCTTTCGTAAGCATGACCATTGAGCCATGTGTTAACGCATGGTCAAAACCTTTATCATCTTCTAAGGGCACGTCCAACAAGTCATATGGTTGTCTTGCATGAAATGATCCATTCACAACTTTCTTGACATACTGAACAGAACCAAAATTTGCATCAACACCAGTTAGCTTTAACTTTGGAAATAGCCCATGCAACGCATCTAGCCATTGCCCGCATCCTAGTCCATTTACAAAGATACTTTGCTTGTCTTTGATCCGCAAGAACTTGCTAACTTGTTGTATTGGTGGCCAGTGTGATGAGGAGTTCCAACGCTCTACCCCAAGGCAGTGTATCTTATCCCAAGTAAATTTAGATACTTTATTACTAACCCAAGAATGTACACGTTTGTGATGATGATAAACAAAGTAAATAAACACGAAAAGGCAGACAACACCAGCGATTGTAATTCTTCCACACTTTAATTTCACAGGTCGCATTTTCTCAGTGTGGCCTACAGGCCTATCGGCAAAGATTTGTATCGACTGAGTGATGAATTGAGGGGCCTAAAAGCTAAGCTAGGCCATTTGCCTTGAGACCACGTAGCACTTCTTTGTCTGTGATTCGTTGTGACTGCAAGTGAACTGACAACGATTGAAAGTCATACGAAGGTTTAATGAAGATTATTTCTGCGAAAAAGATACCTTTCTGTGGCTTTCCCTGTCGTGTTGTCTATCTGAAAATGTCTGCAAATCTGGAAAGCCTTCGGCGAAAAAGCCCTCGAAGGCTGAAACCGAATTCGAGGCTGTATCAGTGGAACAGGGGAACTGGGGAACAGGAGTCATCAATAGCTCGAAAGGTGTTACTGTTATTGTAGTTATTGCTATTTTCAGTTCAGTTCAGTTCAGTTCATTGATTTTAAATTCCACTACTATATACAAACACTCTAATATATATTAAAACAACTTACAACAATATAAATACATACAGTATCAAATTAAAAGGCAAATACACATAAAATAAGAGAAAGATACATGACACTAGAGGATTTGTATGAAGGGGAACTCTTAAGGAGGAACTCTCTCAGTAGCAAAGCTAATCGAGGAGAGAGCACCCCCTTTTCAGATAATAATTTAAGAAATTACGTGTAAACTGTGACTATCTATAATATATATGCTTTAATAATTATTTTCAAAAAAGTAGGTTTTGAGTTTTTGACAAAAAAACATTAACAGATGGTGACCTTTTTATATCTACAGGAATGTCATTCCAGCACTTTGCTCCATGGTAACGTACTGATCTGAGACCATATTGACTGGTGTTTTTCTGAGTTAGGAAAATATCATCCTTGCCAGCCTGTCTTGTACCATACTGATGAACAGATTCCACAGATTTTCATACCCAATGTTCTATATTTTCATCGCTATTGTCATTTTCATTTGCTGTTTGTTGATGAACCATGTACCAGCAGATGGTATAGTGTTATAGATATTTGAAAAAATAGCACGGAGAGTGCCTCTTGAGGGGGAAAGGACAAGACTGTACTTGCTACATATCTCTCTCGCAAAAACAAGACAGGAGAGCAGAGGTGGAAACTTATAAAAGAGATGCACGGAGATGCTTGATTCAGTGATTACCGTAAAAGCTCTATTAAGCCCCCGGGGGGCTTATTTAATTGTGACGTTCTAGAGGGGGGCTTAAAAGAGAGGGGTGCTTGTTAGAGAGGGGGGGGGCTCATTCACAAAGTCAAATGACAAGCCAATAGATGATAGCTTTCTAGGTTTCTTACCACATTTTTTACGGAATAAACATTTTTACTAGTCAAATACACAAATTCAACGCTGTTTGGTCCTAAACTATGCTAAAATGTACATCCAAACTTGTTTTAGCTAAATAGATTGAAAATATTTGGTAATTTCTCGCATTTGATACAAGTGGGGGGGCTTCATAGAGAGGGGGGCTTATTTCAAATTTCTGCTCGAAAAGGGGGCTTATTAGAGAGGGGGCTTAATAGAGAGGGGTGGCTAAAAAGAGCTTTTACGGTAAGCAATTGAATAAAATCTACATCAAGCCTAGTATACTGCAGTATGTATGTAGGAATGCGTGGTTCGGCAGGAGGGTCTTTTTTAAACCAAATTTTTGAGTACATGCGAATAAAAATAACTGACGAGTTTTGCTTACCTAATTTTGCGATATCGCAAATCTCACGTGACATCAAATTTGAGACAGGGACAGACTTTAGTTTTACGGTTTACCAAAATCTTTCTGAGCGCCCACAAAATCGTATTTCTATATCTTTGCACACCCGAAGGGCAAGTCATGCCTGCAAAGAATGGGCGATATTTTACGAGAAGAGCAGAATTTTTGGAGATTTTAGGTAATCTTCGTCAGAATTTTTATGTGACTAGAGAACTNTGTATGTAGGAATGCGTGGTTCGGCAGGAGGGTCTTTTTTAAACCAAATTTTTGAGTACATGCGAATAAAAATAACTGACGAGTTTTGCTTACCTAATTTTGCGATATCGCAAATCTCACGTGACATCAAATTTGAGACAGGGACAGACTTTAGTTTTACGGTTTACCAAAATCTTTCTGAGCGCCCACAAAATCGTATTTCTATATCTTTGCACACCCGAAGGGCAAGTCATGCCTGCAAAGAATGGGCGATATTTTACGAGAAGAGCAGAATTTTTGGAGATTTTAGGTAATCTTCGTCAGAATTTTTATGTGACTAGAGAACTAGAGAGGCTTTGCTTCTCGTCCCCCTCGCCAACAAAATGTAGTGGGGGAGCCTGGGTCGAGTTTGGGAGAAACTTTGGGAGAAGACAAAAGGAGGTGTTCGAACATACTTTTACACCTGCAAGAAATCTAGGAAGCAGCTTTCCAGTTGCGAGGACGGCTTAATTTGCGAATAATCTACCATGAACAACATCACAATCTGAGAAAGAAACATTCCTACAAAATGGTTAGAGAATCAAGACATCTGTGGGTCGGCAATTTGCCAGATAGCATGCGAGATAATGAAATAGCCGAGTATTTCGCAAGGTAGGCCTATTTTTGATGGCGTTTTGTTTGTCTTTATGAGAGTTAATATCTCTCAAGGCCACCTCCGAAAATCATATTAAAGATTGTTGAGAAAATACTACTTCTCAACTGTGCTGGAGTTGGAATAAATTTTTAATGTTTTTACGTAAAAATTAACCAAGTGTCAATGAAGATGGCAAAGATGTACATGGATTTCGCATAGCAGTTCCTCTGAAAATTAGGCCGCCAGTTTTCATAGAGGAGCAGCTGACTTTTACAGTTTGTGTAGTATTATCGTGAAGAAGGTACCAGTCAAAATTGCTGATGAAATTAAGACCAGGGCAATAAAAGACAAGAAAGAGAGGGCAAGCCAAGAATTTCTGATTCTTAGTGTTTAGCTGGAAAACGTTTGCAGATTAAAATGTGTCACCGTTGACCAATATTCATTTTGAAAGGAAAGAAAGTAAAGTGACCATGTAATAAGCTATGATATGGCATATTTTGAAGCATTGCAGCCGCTCTTTTGAATGTAAAACTTTATCAGGATGACTGCTCAGGTGTTGATTAGTAGCAATGGTTTCCTCCTTGCGGGAAGTTCTCTTTCCTTGGCAGGCTGCATGCGCAGTGACTGGAAAGACTGGAAAGTATGGTATAGGCTCACCCAAGATTTCAGAAAATCCCAACAGCACAACTGAAATTTCGAAAGGAATGTATGAACAATATGGAAAACAAGAGATTATAGTGTAGTAAAAGCTTTCGATCACCAACTATATGGCTGCACGAGTCAATGATATATATACTCCACAGGGAGTATAGGGAAAAAATTATGAAAAAGAAATGCCTGAGCTGAGGGGGTATTGGCATTGTAAAATGTTCCTAAACATATGTACTTACAGAAGGGTGTGCTGGATTTAAAAACTTAAAAACAATGACTTTACTTTGCAATAACTTTAAAATATACCATTCTGCAGAGTGTGGCAACTGCACGCACAAGATTTTTTACGAAAAATTTATGTGCACGCCTATTTTGAATGAAATCTTTTGTTCTCTAATTTAAAAACAAAAGAACCAAAGACCCTGCACACCAACACACCACTGCTTTGTTGGTCTGCACGCACAAGAACTCGTTGAGAACTGCCATACTCTGCAGACTGGAAAATGTTTATGTCAAATATATAGTCAAATTAATTGAAGGTGTTGTGGTGCAGTGGTGTAATCCTCTGACTTTGCAGCCAGAACAGTCAGGCAGACAGGGTTCGATCCCAGGTAGAGCCCCACCATTTGAGCGTCATGACAAGGGGTCGCGGACTTGGCCCTAAAAAAGTGCAACTTCACTTCACCTTCAAATACCTTTTTTGCTATCTTTTTGCAGGTTTGGTCGTGTTGAGAAAGTAAAAATTCTACCAAAGAAGAGTCCTGATGGAGGTTTAGCAGCATTTGTCGATTTCGTTGACATAAGAGCTGCCACAAAGGCAAATGAAACAACAAATTATGTGGGAGACAGGGAGCTCAGGACAAATTACAATGAACCAGGCAATCACCCCCCAGGACTTGGGGAGGGAAGAGGCAGGGGACGACCACATGTATATGAAAGAGGGTAAGTTTCAGTAGGTGGTATCATCCATGGCATTTGGTTGTCGCTAATGGAAATATGTGAAATTGCCATTACATTCTTGCTTGCAGAGCTTCCCTTATTTGTTTAGACCTTTGCTCGCCAAGGGAATTACAAGAATTCTGTTCAGTGGTGAGGTACTGTATACTTGTTTCCATGTGTTATCTATGAAAGGATTTACTTGCATACTGTACTTGTAAATTGCTAATTGTTTTTGATTTGTGAGTTGCATCCTTGATTTAAAACTGGAAAAAACTGGATCAATGGAGCAGTAGTGATTTTCAACTTGATGAGTTGCAAGAGTTGTATTGCTTGGATATGGAATATGTGTATTCAATTGTACTGGTTGCTTTCCACACCAGTGTGGCCATGCTCAAACTTAGCAATCAAGGAAAGTAGAAGGAACAAGTAAAGAGAATATTTATTGCAGAGTTGGTGATCAAACCAAGGTGAGTTGCAATCAACGCAATCTTTTTTTTTTCAATTTTAACAAGTGTCACAACCCTATCTAAGAGCCCTGTTACAGTCTACCCTGGTGGTTTCCACAGTGGAAACAAATTCAGCAAAGTCTGTCCCCGGACAAGATGTGAATCTCTTTGGTACAAAGCGCCTCAAAAGTGAAACCTGGCTGCAAATAGACCTTGGGGAGAAATTTTAGAAATTATCTACAAACAGCAATCTTTGTCGTTTAATGTCGCACAGGCACGCATTGGCACACACATAGAGCCAATAATGCATTCATCGCACGCATGAGTCGGATATTTGACGATCATCTTCGCACAGATACAGTACCCTATTAAAATTATGCTGTCTTCAGTACAAAAATTGGAGCTCCCTGGCGGAAATTTGACATTTTTTTATCACCAGGTTCCCACTAAAAATCTGGCCTTTCACCGGGGCACTTAGACAGGGGTTCAGTGTCATTTTCATTCTTCTGCTCCAGATTTGAAGACCAGGAATGGAGTTCCTCAATGTCAAGATAAATCTTTCCAAGTATATTTCATGGGAATAGTCTCTGTGCTAGCAGAAATTATTTGATAGTTCATACATATTTATACTGTGCATTATATTCCAGGACGCAAGTCTCCAACGTTCATGACAGGTACCTGCTAAGATTTCTGCTGTGTAAATTGGGATAAAATTTTGAGATGTATTTGGTGTGATTTGAGTATCGCTTGTACTGCATATTCATCAATCTGATTTTTTATTTCTCTTGGCAGGTTGGTACAGTATCAATTGACAAAAGGATCCAGTTATTGTATTTGTAGTATTTTCGTAATTATTATTATGTGGTGGATTTTATTCGTTTCTTCTGCGTGGCACAGAAATGTGTTTGTTTATACTTTGATGGAGCTGGATAATCAGTGGTTTATTTTACATTTCGATTGTATACCATTGCTTGCCATTGGTCATTGTTCAATATGGAAAATTTCAATAAAGAAGATGTCAATTCGTTCATGAGTGTTTTGGTTTTGAAATTAGCACAAAAGAAGATTGGAAATTATGAAATGGAAGAATCTTTCACTTCTGATCACCTCAAGAGCAGTTTTTAATTTAGTCTTGTTGGGAAATTCATATTAACTATGGTAGATACTTTGGTAAAGGCTTTTTGGATGCAGCTTTATGGTCATCAGCTTTTGATAAAATTGTTGAAGCAGTTGCAGCATGAAGATCTATGGTCAAGCTGAGAGGAAGCAGTAGGGTTGTCATGGATTATTGAAACTTGGTCATGCTATACAGGCTGCTGGAGTTGAAGGAAATCACAAAGAAAGAAATGGAGAAACTATTACGGATTACTGAAACTTTGTCACGCTATACAGGCTGCTGGGAGGAAATGATGAAGACACAAAGGGAGAAAGTAACCACAGTGATTGCTTGGGATGAAAATCAAGTTAAAATAAGATGGAGCAGAGTTTTAGGATTGCACATTTTATCAAGCAGATCACCAAGTTAGGATTGCTTCATTCTGCAAAGAAAGGAATCATTTGGATTTGCCAGTAGTTAGGATTGATACGTATCAAAAAAGGATTGAGAAGAGGATGTACTGTGTTAATTTTACATAGCAGTGATACATTGACATTAGGATTGTGGGTTGATGGTATTTGCAGATGAAGGCAGATTAAAAATGGATTTCTTCACAGTTTCTGGAAAGAGTAGTTGCAACAAGGATGGAATTACAACCTTTTGTTACATTATGCAAGGTGGAGTGGAGTTGATTCATGGTAGATGGCTATGGTACTTCAAAGAAGCTTACTGCACAATTTTTAGTTGGTGGTTTTTACATCATTGCAAACATAACAGGGACATGAAAAACCTTATTATTCAGCAGAAAAGGAGCATTTATGTTAAATAGTTTCAGAAAGATAGAACTGTTACTTGGAACTTGGTTTTCAAATTTGTGTTTGCAGTCAGAGTGTGGTAAATTGGAACTATTCAATTATTGCACTTCATTATTTGCAAAGAGGAGCAAATCAGCTAGAACTTATGACATTATTTGAAGAGGCATACTTGATTCTTTGTGTGTTCAAGCCCGACTTTGTCATTGCTACTGATTGTTGAGATGGTGTACGCTGCTCGTTTTCAAAAATACCTACAGCCAGCTTTGAGGAAGAAAATGAAATTAAAGGAAAAGTAGAAAATTTTGAAATGGTAATCATTCTTCCTAGAAAGCCAGGACCACTTTGAATGCAGATTTTGGATTATTCATATGGAGCAAACAGAGATTGTATATTATTATCAACTTTGCTCAGGATCCTACAGAAGTATTAATCAGTTTATCCAAGTGAATGAGTTTTGCTTTTAAAAGGGAACTTTGTTCAACTTAGATGAAGGTTATCAATTTAAGGCCATTACTTATTACCTGGTGCTGGGAGCTCAAAATTTGAACGTAAAGATTTGCAGCTGTTGTTTTTGATCATTTTTATATCATTGGAAACATTCGATTGCATCCGATGCGGAATTGCATAATGCCTTGCAAGGCTGGGAGATCATTGGATCATGCTGTGTTATTTTGAAAAATTCCCCTACATATCCCAACAGAGTTTACTTTGCGATGACAAATTCTGTTAATTTTTTGTTCTGTGTCAAAGTTTTTCCATGATCCTGTCATACATTTTTCTGCAACTGTGCTTGCACTGGAGACTGTTGCACTGGTTTTGATAAGTCTTCCTTGCAAGAATTTACAGCAGATTACAAATTATTGTGTAAAAAGTTGCTGAAACGTTGCACGAAGAACCTCAAGGATGAACGTTCAGAAATTTGGAGAGTCTTTTACTAATCGTAGATGTTTTTAATAATCCCATTCTCCACAAAGATGAAAAGCATCTCTTTGTATCCTGAAGGTAGTGTTTCAGAATCAGTATTGTCTAAGCATTGTGTATGCTAGTTATGTGATTGTGGTTGAACAGTTATATTCTTATCTTTGCTTCAGTTTCAGAATTTCTGTATTGATCATTCACATTTTTCATAACTGTGATTACTGTACATATCCTTTAAAGAGCCATTGTCACCCAGGGTCCTTTGCGAGGATGCTGCGATTTGAGACTGTTTGAAACTCAAATTTGGCCTAAGCAGAAAATATGGATCCATACTGCAGTGGTTGAACAGATAGAAAAGTTTGACTTTAGTTGACTAAAGTCCCACATGTAAAAAAGCTACCATGTTCAAAATGTCACCAAGTCCCTCTTGTTGCGAAGATAGTATACAGGAATTACTTGAACAGACATTACCAGAGTATAGATATTGTAGGTCTTTCAAAGCTGTTTTACATGATAACAGTAGAATTTATTCCATGTTGCTCATTTCAATGTTTCTTTGCAGGCATGGAGGATATCAAAGGAGAGAAAGAGTAGGACCTTCGGCACCTTCATTTAATGAAGAGGAAGTACCTCGTAGAGGACGATATCCATACACTGACCAAAGACCTGGTTATCCAGTCAAAAGACCAAGACCAAGGCGAGATAGCGCAGGTGAAAACTTGTATGCTGAAATTCATGCCAGACCTCATTAATGTGTTGTTTTAGCAAAAATTCAGGGTCTGAGTTTCTTATAAAGTCGTTTCTTAAAGGCGGGACTTTACTGTATTATTTTGGGCATATTAATCTTCTAAACAGTAGACTTAAGCGAAAAAAATCGTTGAAACTAAACACACATATTGAAAATTGTAGAAATATGAGAGATTGTATTTTAAAACCTTTTGAAAATGAAGTAATAAATTTGAGCAGGGATGGCTCAGTGGTCTCATGCTTGACTACTAATCTGAAGGTTGGTGGTTCAAGTCCCCACCCTGTCAAACCTGCCAATAGCGGACACTAGGGTGGTGAGGGGGTGCAGTCACCCCCCAATGTTGGTTAAAACAAAGACCTTTTATTTAAAAACAATGGAAATAAACAATGCTTTTTAACTGAAATAATAGCTTCGCCCCCCCCCCAATATTTGACAAAGTGTCCGCCACTGAAACCTGCTACGTAGAGTAAGGAGAGTTGTCAGCTCTCTGTAATTCCAGGCCAAAGGAATCACGAGGTCTGGTCACATCGAGAGAAAAGACCAAGGGCACTGCTTCGATAAGCTTAACGTCTCAGTGTCCTAAAACCACCTTTGGATGCTAGGTAGAAATATAGACCACAAAAAGTGATAAATTGTGATGGTTTTTGTCTTCAATAACAAGCAAAAGATGCAATGTAATGGGTTCAATATGAGAGGTTGAATGTTCTTCCTTTTTCAGGATTTGCTTCAGAACCCTTAGATGCTCATTAAAATTATTCCTGTAATAGAATGGTTTTTGCTATATTTAATGGGNGGCCAAAGGAATCACGAGGTCTGGTCACATCGAGAGAAAAGACCAAGGGCACTGCTTCGATAAGCTTAACGTCTCAGTGTCCTAAAACCACCTTTGGATGCTAGGTAGAAATATAGACCACAAAAAGTGATAAATTGTGATGGTTTTTGTCTTCAATAACAAGCAAAAGATGCAATGTAATGGGTTCAATATGAGAGGTTGAATGTTCTTCCTTTTTCAGGATTTGCTTCAGAACCCTTAGATGCTCATTAAAATTATTCCTGTAATAGAATGGTTTTTGCTATATTTAATGGGCCTGGAGACAAATCTTTAACGGTAATGTGTCCATATATAAGGCCATCGTATACCCAACCTGTCAACATCGATCAAATTCTCGGCAAATGATTGGTTGCTATTCAAACTGTTCACATGAATAGAGAAAATTGCCGTAATGCTTGATTGGAAAGAAATTTTAATTGATCACATGCCTTGCTTTGAAGGGCCTACTTGTATGGACACATTACCTTTAAGTTCTTTGAATAGGTTTTTGTATATAAAGCTGTCAACGCAATTTTCCTAACCATTCGTCTCTTTCTGTCCCAGGATCGCAAGAGTCAGACAGAGCACCAAGCCCAAAGTATTCTCGCAACAGATCTGCAAGTGCTAGCAGTCAATCAGAGAGAGGTAGAAGCTCAAGTCCTGAAGAGAGAAGTTATTCTGGGAGCGACTCAGATGCTAGGGGTAAAAGTAGCAGCCCAGCACGCAGCAGTGGAAGTGGTCAGCCTCAAAAGAATGCTTCTATCCAAATCAAAAATCTTTCAACAAGACCAGGAGGTATTTTGTTCTTCTTTTTTACTACAGTATGCATGTGCACAGAGGCATGTGTTGTGTTGTCTCATAGGGAATATTTGTGCTAAATTCAAATTGATGATCCCTTTGCCAAATTTTGATAGGGTGTCTCAGTCTTGCATAACACTCAGCCAGATTTGAATTATTCAGAATGCTTTTTCAACAATTCAATTCAACTTTTTTCATAGAATACAAAGCTAAATTGTGAATTGTGAAATCACTGTCTATTGGATTAATGTCAACAATTTTACAAAATGTTCAAATTTTGCTTAACTCACCCAGTATATTTACCAATCCAGCGAGAATATCATGGGTTGATTAAAAGGTAGTGGAGTTATTAAATTTCTGTGTGCATTAACTATCTTTAATTATTTCTTTATGTCAGCTGTATACTAAATTAGCTTTCTCTCTAGTTTATTGTCTAAAAAATTTGGAGGTTTGGCTAAATTCTTTACCAACTTAAAGAGAATCAACGGATATAAAAGCCCCGCGCGGAAGGGGTCTGAGTATTCTATTATTAGCCTATTGTATTTGATGATTTCAAGACATACGTGGATATTGTTTAGCCAGAGGAACAATAATGTGCGTAGGAGTTTTCTTTGTCCTATTTATAGATGACCTCCACTTAGCTCTGTTGATTCACTTTAACCTCAGTTTGTTTTGCGCGATGTCAAATTTCCTGGGTCCAGGTTAGGTAGGATTTTCTATTTTTAGTGATCTAATATAATATCTGTGTTTGCTTGCATTTACAGATGGCAGTATAAAAGATGCCTTATTTCATGAATTCAAGAAAATTGGAGAGATTATTAACGTAAAGATCGTTGGAACAGAGAAGGAAAGAGCAGCACTTGTGAAATTTAGAAAGTATGTTTATGTTCCATTCTGTATGTGACCAGAAATTGAATGTACTGTATGTGCTGCTGTCCGATCAGCAGTAGCCACTAGAAATAACATTTTGTTTCAAAATTATTATCAGATTTAAAGCAGCTGTGCTGCCATTTCATGGAATTTTTTGTTAAAATTCTTTTCTTGAAGCTACTCTGGAACTTTTTTTGAAAATGGCAACACATTCTATTAGATTGACGATCGACGATTTTTTAGCAATTAGAAATGCCCTTCATGTTATATCTTTTGAATTTTTAGTTTTGATTTTTGTATATTCCAATAAACATTTTCAAAACATAATGCATTGCGATTATGCTACCTACCATACTATGCAAGCACTACCAGGATGATACCATGGAGAACAAGAGACGATGACTACTCCGTGGCCATTACATGAAAAGATAAAAGCTACCGGGGTCAGGATAAATGCACCACCCACCCAGAAAACACACCCCAAAGACCACACAACCGATTGATAAAATGTTAATTATCTTCTAACCCTAAAGGACTGATGATGCTGTGAAGAGTTTGGATTCAAATAACAAAACCTTTCTTGGAAATGAAATGAAAATTTCCATCTATAAAGGTCAGTACCTATAACCTAAGTTTGTGTAATGAAAACAATGATTAGGATAAGCAAGCACAATACAGAAAGAAGCCTTCTGTAGTAATGGCCGATGTACAGAAAGTTTCTTGTTAAAGAGAAGAGTATGCGTTCTTGGTCAAGGAATCTTCGAGCCTAGCAATCTTGTGAACGCAGTTCCCATTAAATTGTGCTAACCGTTTTCNAGTTTTGATTTTTGTATATTCCAATAAACATTTTCAAAACATAATGCATTGCGATTATGCTACCTACCATACTATGCAAGCACTACCAGGATGATACCATGGAGAACAAGAGACGATGACTACTCCGTGGCCATTACATGAAAAGATAAAAGCTACCGGGGTCAGGATAAATGCACCACCCACCCAGAAAACACACCCCAAAGACCACACAACCGATTGATAAAATGTTAATTATCTTCTAACCCTAAAGGACTGATGATGCTGTGAAGAGTTTGGATTCAAATAACAAAACCTTTCTTGGAAATGAAATGAAAATTTCCATCTATAAAGGTCAGTACCTATAACCTAAGTTTGTGTAATGAAAACAATGATTAGGATAAGCAAGCACAATACAGAAAGAAGCCTTCTGTAGTAATGGCCGATGTACAGAAAGTTTCTTGTTAAAGAGAAGAGTATGCGTTCTTGGTCAAGGAATCTTCGAGCCTAGCAATCTTGTGAACGCAGTTCCCATTAAATTGTGCTAAACGTTTTCACTGAAATTGAAACATTTGTCCAAAAAGTTTCAGCTGTAGGCTCCTTGCCAAAATTTTAACCCATGAATATTTTTGTTGCGGATATAAAAATTTTTTAATCCCACTACGTGATTTGATCTGGCTTGTAAAATGGAAATGTCAGGTGAATGAAGAAATTAAAACGTTGGTCAACCTGTATCTTCCTAACTATTCATTAGATTTTGTCAAGTTAATGTCCAATGTGCAGCTAGCTTGCAAATGTATATACAATGATTTGGTTGGGCAAAATCTGTCCTATTGTGCTCAATCAACAAGCAATATTGTGGAAATGTTTCATCTCGAAAGCCTTCGAAATAGGCTTAAAATTGTTGATGAAGTTTGCTAACAATACAGCCTAATGATGCTAAAAACTAGAGTAGAAGAGGCTTGAACACAATTCCAATACACGATTATGCTAAAGATGGTGGCGAGGAACTTTTTACCAAGATGCATTGCGTTCTATAATCGAATCCCTATAGAATCGTCAAAGATTCGTAATTGGAACGCAATGCATCTTGGTAAAAGTTCCCTGCTGCCATCTTTAGCGTAATTGTCTATTGTATAAAACTGTTGAGAAGGCTCTTTATCTGCTCAACAGTTGTCTTGGGCAGAAAGGTATGTTGACAGAGTTTAGTTGTGATAGATGAAGGGTTGAATTTTTTGCAGATTTGATCAAGAAGGATTTTTGGTTTGTTTTGAAGAATTCCCCGATGAAACATTTTCAGACAATCGCTTGTAATTTGAGAACGATACGGCCGATTTTGGCCAATCAAATTTGTCTCTCTAAGTTAACATGTTAGCCAGATATTCATCTCTGGTGTTAATAAATCTGATACATAGTTACTCTTAAACAGTTAAATTTGTTCGCTCACTCGTTACATTAGTTTGCTGCACTTGCTTTTATAGAAATCCTTGTCAATTCATAGGTTCTAACAAAGACGAAAAAGGTGAGGCCAGTTTCCATCTGTATCGAAAGAGACATCGATCAAAAGATTATGGGCCTGAAGATGTTGGATTTGATCCAATGGCAACAAGAACTTTGTTTGTTGGGAATCTTGATAAACAAATGACACATGGAGACTTGCGAAAGATTTTTGAAAAATACGGCAATGTTGTTGTAAGTGATATTTTCATCAGTTGTTGGTATTTTTATTTTAACAATTGAAATGCATAGAGGGGTTTCACTTTATATGACATCAAACTATTAGAGACAGTACCAGCTGATTTCCAGCAAACTTTAAAGCTGATTTCCAGTCATTGAAATTTTCCAAGCGGGTGGAATTTGACACAATAAAAAGTCATTCAACCTTAAAATTTGTATTCAAATACAAAGCGACATTTTCTCTCGTAGACAATAGAATTTCCGCCTGCTCAGAAAATTCCATTGACTGGAGGAAACTGGCCTTTATATGACATCCAACTATTAGAGATTGTACCAGCTGATTTCCTGCAAAGATGGTGAGAAATTTCCTGTGATAACAGATAAAACTCCTATAGGATTGCGATTGTTTTGCGTGCAATTTTTAAAGACTAAATTGAATTTATTTATAGGATGTTGACATTAAGAAACAGAATCCTGGCATAACAACATATGCATTCCTGCAATTTGTGGATATCAACGGAGCAATGAGAGCAAAGCATAGGATGGACAGAGAATATATTGGTCGAAATAGAATAAAGGTAGGCAGTGCAATTTTTGTTGCATTTTTATGAGCTCGTCAATCAATCATTTATTAATTTGAGAATTTTTTTGTCGACTAGTTTATAGATCTCTCGCATTGTTTCGTATTCTTCTACACCTGTGTCCTCTGGAACAACATCCCAAGGTCCCCCCCCCCCCCAATATACAATCTACAGGCTTTCAAACCTTCAATAAACTCCCTGGATCTCACTTCTCTCTGCTAGCCCTTTTCTTTCTTTCAGTTTCTAGGGTACTCGTATAATAGGTAATATCACCTTTACTAGGGACAAAATACTAAAAAAATCGTTTGTTCAGTTCTCTGGTCTATCAGTCTGTCATTTCATTTCTCGTTTCAGACAGAAAATACTCATATTGCAATTTTGAAATTTAGCTAATCAAAGCAAACGAGAACGAAACAGAAGTGTTCACATGAGAAGTCCTTTTAAGTCTTCAATATTGATTTACAGCAAGGAATTAAAGTTGCCAATGTGTCACAATCATGAACCAGCTGGATTATTCAATAATTTTGTTTCTAATTTTTAGGTATTTTCTAGGTCTATTCCGCGGTTTAAAAGATAGGAAATGTAGAAAATCAGTCAATCAGTTTGCCAGTCAGTTTTGGTAAAGTCACTCAGTTGGACTATTAGTTGTTGGTTGGTTGGTTGGTTGGTTGGTTGATTGATGGGCCAGTAAGTCCGTCAGGCAAGCAGTCTGTCAGCAAATCTTACGATCAGTCATTTACATGGTCTCTTGACAAGGGAGTTACATGACTGATTATTTAGTTTGTTAGTAGTTCTAATGAATGCTCAAAGAACTAGAAACTTCTTGTCTGCTTGTGTAAGCAGCCACGACATCTTTGCATAATACTGCTATTTTCCATTTAGGTTGGATATGGCCGAGGAACTCCGACAAATGTGATTTGGCTTGGTAACATTGCAGCAAATGCAACAGAGGGCCAAATACAGCGCCAGTTTCATCCGTTTGGTTATGTCACTCGAGTATTGCTTGATCGTCAGTGTTGGCAAGGGCTTTTAAGCTTCGACTCTGTTGATGCTGCTACGGCTGCGTTTGAAAATATGCGAGGAAGATATGTCCTTGGAAAGAAATTACTGGTGAGCTCAATAACGCATCTCCCGTTTCGATACACTCATTTTCTTTCTAAAGAAATCAAATTTTGATTATCTACCCAGGGGGTAACGTAAGTTTCTACTATGGTATGAGGTTGTGCCATTTTAAGCATAAAGTACCACCCATAAATCCGGGAAAAGCCTAACAAGTATACCCATAAATGTTGTCTTAAAAAACCATACCCATAAATCCGGAAATCAGTAAAAATCGTTTAAAACTATACCCATAAATCTAGATTTTATCGTAAAAAGGGTACACTAAATAGTGGCACAACCCTGTGCCATGGAGTACTGAAGTAACCCCCTCCCGTGGGCTTATTTAATTTTGTCGGCTCCAAAGGGTGGCTTAAAAGAGGCAAGGTTTATTAGGGAAATTGGGGCGTATTCAAAAAAGATCAAATGTCAGCTCTTCAGATATAAAGAAAACAAAAAATTTGGGATTTTCTGTTGATGTATTCCAGAATCAACATACAATTTGGGATTAAATTAAAAAATTCGTTGTAATTTAAGTTAAAAGAAAATATATTTAGTAACCACGTGTATTTAATAGAAACATGGACATAGAAGAAAAGGGAGGGGGTTTAAAAGGGGGTTTTCGGGTATTATTGAGATCATTGTCAGAATTTTTAAAAAGCTTTTCGTACTTGGAACTCGGCATTGCATGTAGTAATTCGGCATTGTAGGTAGGTCAAAGATATCACATACTGAAATAATTAAAAAGCCTGTTCTTAATAAGCGATTGACCTTCTCATGTCCAACCAGTTGGATAGTACCTTAGGGATCGTCTCCAATCATTCGTATCAAATTCGTATAGGAAATTCGTATATTATACGATATCTATACGATATTTGAGAAGCCCTATACGAATTAATTCGTATCGACACCTTCTGGAATTCGTATAGATTCATAGATTCGTATACAATTCGTATGTGATTCATATAAAATTCGTATATGAATCGTATACAATACACCACTTCAACGAACCGTGGCCTCGTTTTAGCGCGCGGGCCTGGGTACGAGCTCGGGGTGAAAAAATCGACCAGCGCGTTTGTTTACATAACAACATCTTGCATCTTTACGCCGCTGTGTGCTGAAATAGCGTCCTGTCGCGAATATTTACAAAGTTTTACCCGTGTTTTACTACGATTCATCTGTCATTTGTGGTCTACTATCTTCGGAACAGCTTTTTTAAAAGCTCTTGTAAGTACTAAGCTCTGGTGGGCCACAAGAAGCATATTTCTTCACTGCGAACAACGAGGGCCTAAACGAAAATGGATCTTGAAAGAATATCAAGCATGAAGGTAGAAGAACTTAAAAACTGTCTCCGTCTCCGTGGTTTGAAAGTAAGTGGAAAGAAGGAAGAGCTCGTGGCAAGAGTATTCGTGGCCATTGAGAATGATGTACCTTTGGTGAAAACAGCTGAGCAGGTGGAGAAAGAAGTTGCTTTCGACTACCAGCAGAAACTTAATATGGAGGAAGAGGGTATCATACCAGATCCATTTCGTCTTGACAGTGGATGGTTGAGTGAAGAAGAGGGAATAAAATACTGGCCAATGACTCTGTACCCAGACATTTTTGCTTTTTTGCAATTTCACCCAAGTGAACTAGCAAATAAAGACCTTAGTGACTACAAAACTTCAAAGGCCTATAGTTACTATTCACAAGGATGGTTGTTACCCTTGCAGTTCAATAACGTTAGTGGAGAAAGCAAGTACTGCATCCTGAAAGGTACTTGCAGACCATCACAAAGAATCAACGATGTACCACATAAGTTATGGATCTGTATAGAGAAACAAAGTGGGAAA
>REGM01000051.1:85005-99249 GCA_004194415.1 Aurelia aurita | reverse complement strand
AATTCGTATACGCAATTCGTATACGCAATTCGTATTACGCAATTCGTATACGAAATTCGTATAAGCAATTCGTATCAAATCGTATACTCAATTCGTATCAAATTCGTATCAAATTCGTATACTCAATTCGTATCAAATTCGTATACAAATCGTATCATAATTCGTATAGAAATCAAACAATTCGTATACAATTCGTATCACTTGTTTGCGCATACGAATTAAATCGTATAACACCTTTTCCAGATACGATTGAATTCGTATCAATTCGTATAAAACCTATACGATAATTTGGAGACGATCCCTTAACAGATATATGTTCTATTTTATACTTTTCATAATACGAATAGCGGAAGTTTCTTTTGGAAAGACGTTGATCGAAAATTTATCTTTTTCGTAGGTTGACTTTGCCAGTAAGAGTTGCAAGGAGGGTTTCTATGATAGGATGGAACGTGCTGGTAATTTGGACAGGCGTACTCTTGAACCATCACCACCCCCTGTTCGACCAGCTGCAGGAGTGTATCAAAGTTTTCAACATGCTCCGTTTAACCGGGGGAGAGGCTTCAGAGGTGGTTTCAGAGGTGGCTTTTCTGGAAGATATGAGCGAGGAGAGTTCAGTGCAATTTCTCAGGTTTGTTCGAGTTTGATTTTAGTGAAACGTAATTTGTACAAGATGAGTAGAGAAAATGTGCACCCCCCTTTTAAAAATGTTGAAATTAATCCAAGAGACCTAAGAAAAGCTCTGTTAATTGGAAACTATAAATAAATGGCAACTCTTTGGCAACCTCTCGCATTTAATATAATTGGGGGGATGTAATTGAGAGGCGAGGTTTATTTAGATTGTGGCTTAGAAGGAAGGGGCTCATTAGAGAGGGGGCTTAATAGAGGGGGGCTAATAGAGCTTTTAAGGTATTTCAAAGATCACTGATTTTTTTCATCACTTTATTTTAAGTAGGCTGAAAAGATTTCTAGCTATATTAGAGCTAATAGGCTTACTATGCATGCCGCATCCAGGCATGGGACCCCTCTAATTTAACATCCCTTCCGAAGGACGGCAAAGTGAGTTGCTTGGTCAGGCATCTGGAGGGTCACCCATCCGGATTTTGACCTCACGCGGCCAAGCTTAACTTCAGTTACTTAAGAGAAACTGTATAAGGCGCTCGGCCACTCGCTCCACATTTGATCCAGTGATGAAAGCTTAACTTAGATCTAGGACCTAGCATCAGTATTTATCTCGACGTTTAGTTATCAGAAAAGTGATTGAAATATTTTATCAATTGCTGTATGCTCGAAGCTGCGATAATTAGCGTTCGTGTGCCTTAGTTAGATCTTTTGTTTTAAAACCATCCAGAGTGCGTTATTCGACTCTCTGTTGTAAAAAGTTGGTGAAGCCGGTCTCCTGAACTTACAGTTTTCCTATGATTCATATTTGTAGCAACGTTTATCAGTTTGGGCGAGTAGTGAAACTACAATGATTGTAGTAAGTCTCTGTCTATTTGCATTAAAGAATTATTCTGCTGGGGTTTCTCTCAGGTATATCTATACATGTTTTGCATCCTTAATAGATGATTACGCTAAAGATGGCGACGAGGAACTTTTTGCCAAGATGCATTGCGTTCTAAGTAAGAATCCTCAACGATTCTATGGGAATTCTACTGAAGAACGCAATGCATCTTGGTACAAAGTTCCTAACCACCACCTTTAGCTGGCGTAATTGTGTATTAGGGAATAAAATGTTTATTGGGAGGATGTTCAATGAAATCAAAGGCCATCATCATCATCATCATCATCATTAATTTATTTATACAGTAGGCGAGAATTAATTATAGCTAAATTTACAGCTAATTTAAGCCTACAATTTAAGCCATGTTCTTGCTCATCGCCCTTTTGTGTTGTGACAATAAAGTAAGGATCAAAGATATCTGCAATTTGTTGAATGTCGTAAATGTATGGCTTCTATGCTCTAGTTGTTGCAATGTCCCTGTATGACTTACGTTGAGTTCTCGTACCCATCGTGCGAACTACAAGGACTAGAGTAATATCGTTTTCCAGGCAGTACAGGACTTCAATTCTTGTTCTGCGTCCCGAACTTATGACATCTGCATTTACCTTTATAAACATCTTACAAGACCTTTAGCTATTCTCTTGTAGATCTAAAACAATAGATTTGGATGTACCGAAAGCACCGCCAGGCTTGACCACTTTCATGCGATTTCTGCTCGGTTGTGTTTGCGAGAACGCAAACTTGCTCATTCCAAAAATTTAGCCTAAGGTCAGGCTGTTTTATGTCTTAAATTTGTGTCCGATTCTCGGAAGCTTGGCTTCCCTGTTATGTGACAGAAAGGTCAATCCAGCAGCTGCTTTGTGAATTTATATTGAATCGAAATGAATTTCATGATTTAGATTAACAGAATCTTAAGTATTTATCGGAATTCATTTTGAGAATTTTCATAGAGTTAGCCGGTAGTTTCTTTTGAACCAGTCTCACAGGGGTAGGTTCTTGCCAGCCTGGTTCCCAGTCGTCGATGTTGCGGAGGAGATAAACGCGTTTTTTTGTTAAGAAAAGGGGTTGAATTGTGAAGGAGATAGATGAGCTCAACAACATTTGAGACCTCTTCCCTGGAGTCCAGTCCCCTTAGTCGAAAATGACGTCAGGGAACCAGACTGGGTTCTTGCTACTTCTTGAAGAAAAAGCTTATCGTAATTTGTTAAAGGGAGTACAAAGACCAGCAGCCTTTGCCATCGTTTGTTTTTGTTTTTGTGAATTTCGTACGGTCAGTTATTCTGGAAGCTGTTCAGAGCAAGTCCCTGACTGTGCGCAAAGCATGCTGGTCTTTGTACTCCCTTTAAATGGGACTTTTTTTTCCTTTAATTTAAGGTAATGTTCGATTGGCAGAAGCCTCGCTACCAAGTCTAGGCAATAGCTGCAGATCCAAAATCCGTCTTAATGTAATTTCACTTACTTTTTTTGTGAAACCGCTTATAAGAAACTGCAGTAGCGTCTTCCAGAAAATTTAGAAACTCCACTAGAATGATCATGGGTCAATTCAAAGTTAAGAAGCTTTTTCAATTTTTGTTAATGTTTTTAAACAGAAAGTGTATGCCAACCAACCTAGTTGGAGATTCGGAAATGCTGACCCTATTGTTTTGACCGATTGTGTTTCAGCTTTGTTGTGAGCGAATCAACGTCGGAGCTCGCGATCGCATGCTTATTTTTTGCTATTATTTCTTCTCTTGTTCTCAACGGTCTAGCTAATTTGCACATTACGTAAGTGAAATAAATCCTTACTGCGCATGCGATCGTGAGCCCTTTTCAGGGAATTCCTCGAGGCTCACAACTTAGCTTGTTCATACCCCCAACAAAACCCAACTAATACTAATAGGTATAATCGTGTTGTGATTTGGTTGTTTCTTGTAATTCTCTTGGCTCAAAAGGCCATATTTGCGGTCGTTAATGAATTATGATTAACGATAAATGGTGAAATTCAAATTTTATGCAAAAACTAAGAAACTCTAAAAGAAGCTTTTACTATGAGACTTCGGCCTAAAATTTGGAATCCCTATTACAAAGTTCAGAGCCGAGTTTCTTATTAATTTCATGCATTCATTTTTTCATTCATTTTAAATTATTTAACCACGGTAGCCCCGTCAGTCTATAGAGACTGCTTTACAGGGGGGCGTGCAAAAAGACTACAAAGTAAAAACTTACTTACAAAACTTGTTTACAAATTTTGTTTTCTAACTTAAATACCAAGAAATTGTCTATAAAAATCTTCATGATAAAATTAAACGAAACTACTTCAAAAGAAAAGCGAGATCAAACCCTCTACAATGTCTCTTTTAGCCTTTTTTGAAGGTAGGAAGAGAGGGTGTATGTTTCACATCCAAGCTTAATTTGTTTTATAACTTAGGCCCACGAAATGAAATAGACTTCTGAAATGAGCGTTTCTTATGAAAATCAGCGTATTCAACGTAAAGCAATTTTTTGCAGGGAGCTCCAGAGTATTACCAAGAAAGCTATTTCCCTGCTGATGATGACTATGATGATTATGAGAAGGAATTACGGGATTATGGGCACCGTCAACGTGAGCGAGAACGAGAACGTGAAACGGGAAGGAGGCCTGAAAGAGACACTAGCAGAAATCGTGAACGAGGTGAATTTTATTCGCGGGAAAGATCACGTGATCGTAAGCGTGCTTACACGCCGTTATCAGATGATGAACAACCACGATCAACTGAGGCGAAAAGTGATGATGATGATTATAGCGAGAAAGATATACAGTCGAAAATTGTGAGGCCAAATGCTGGGGAAAAGAAAAGTAAGAACAAAGAGGATCCTGCTCATCAGGTTAGTACTGACATAGTCAATAGAAAAAACTCTGGTCTGGCAACTCGGCAAAGATCAAACGCGCTTCCATTGTTAGGCTTTCTTATGTTGAGAATGCACAAAATCTCCCGCTGTGAGTGCACATTTTATTTCAAAATGGACGCTTCTGACCAGAGTTCTGCGACGNGTATTACCAAGAAAGCTATTTCCCTGCTGATGATGACTATGATGATTATGAGAAGGAATTACGGGATTATGGGCACCGTCAACGTGAGCGAGAACGAGAACGTGAAACGGGAAGGAGGCCTGAAAGAGACACTAGCAGAAATCGTGAACGAGGTGAATTTTATTCGCGGGAAAGATCACGTGATCGTAAGCGTGCTTACACGCCGTTGTCAGATGATGAACAACCACGATCAACTGAGGCGAAAAGTGATGATGATGATTATAGCGAGAAAGATATACAGTCGAAAATTGTGAGGCCAAATGCTGGGGAAAAGAAAAGTAAGAACAAAGAGGATCCTGCTCATCAGGTTAGTACTGAGGATTTCTACTACCCTACAACCGGTTTTTTGTTCTTCATTACTTTGTTTTTAGTAGGCTGGAAAGATTTCTAGCTATATTACTGCTAATCTAGGCCTACTATGCATGCCGCAGTGAGGCATGGGACTCCTAGTTGAACGCCAATTCCGAAGGACGGCGACGTGAATTGCTTGGTCAGCATCTGGAAGGTCAACCATCCGCATTTTGACCTCACGCGACCAAGCTTTCAGTCACCTAACGGAAACTGTATAAGTCGCTCAGGCACTCAACCCACTATCACAGCTATCTGGTTTATGGCCCACGAGATGCATAACTATGTGCCAGATTTAACTATGTAAAGGATTTTTAATCTTTGAAATTGTAATTTATATTTTGTCTAAATCAATTGTATGTCATTTTGAAGCCCATTTCCTGCTGATTTCAGATCTGACAGCAAAGTTTTGATAAATTATGTACCGTTATTCTGCACTCATTAACCGAATATGTGACCCCTCAATTCCAATGAAAAGTATTGTTTTGCAACGTGTTGAAAAGCGAAGTTTTGATGTACTGAAGCTCCAAGAATAGTGCAAAAGAATGCCAATCTTGAGCAATAAGTACTCAAATGTAGGAAATACTTGTCTTGTAAACATACAATAAATCCCCGCATATAAGAACCTACAAAGATCAGAACCTACAGGCTGTTTTTCCTACATTATACACCTCGTAATTAAGGACCTGTTTCAGCTTGGTGAAAAACATATTCTTATTACAAGGGTAATAAAGCTGTTTTTACCTCCTCTCCTGTTATTTGTAAGCTTAGAATCAGCTATATTTGGTCCTTTATAACACTGCCAAAACAAATAACAGGGTTGAGAATCTCTTGGTGATCACTCCTAAAAGCCTGCACAATGGACCCTTCGGATAAGAACCTTTAAAAACCTTAAGTCAGCCTGCTCTCAAAAAGGTAGGTTCCTATGTGCGGGGATTTACGGTAACTGTCTTTTCATTTGTGAAATTCTTTTAATGTTACTAGAAAACTGTAGACTTTGCAGATACGGAATATATTTCCCAATCAAACACAAAAATCTTTAACACAGCAGGTTTTGTATTTACCACTGCGACACTAATGAAAACAAGGATCTCCCCAAAGTCTGCCAAACCTTCTTCTGCCTTTTGGAGTAGAAGGTTCAGGAGGCCTTCCAAACCGACCAAACCTACCACACCTACCGTTCTGAGAATTTCGGAGTCAATCAAACACAAATTCGGAGTCTACCGAGTCTACCGTTTTCAGAATTGGTACCAATCAAACACACCCTATATCTCCGATGATATGGGAGAGTCATAAGATTTTGATTGCGAGAGACGAGATGGATGTTTTGAGATATCTGCATTTTGTTGAACTTCGTAAATGTATAGCTCACCTACTCTAGTTTTGCAGTGTCCTTGTACGACTTACGTTGAGTTCTCATACCCATCGTGCGAACTACAAGGACTAGAGTAATATCGTTTTCCAAGCAGTACAGGACTTCAATTCTTGTTCTGCGTCCCGAACTTATGACAGCTACATGGACCTTGGTTGAAATTTTAAATTGATCTGTTGGTCTTGGGTTTTAAAATGCACCTATGTTGTGCACTAGACTGATATGATATGCAATAGAATAGAAGCCGTAACTGCAATCGAGCTTGATTAAAAGCTCAAAGATTAAAAGATTAAAAGCGATGAGGTGCTAAAAGTACTAAACTAAAAGTTGTTTTTAGGGATATTTTATGACAGCAAGTTTTAACTTGAATTTACTTGATTTCGTTAAATAGGACTTAAGGGACTGTTCATCATTTACAGAGGGGTTGGTACCGAAGAGAAATGTTTTCTGGTCCAAAAAATCTTCTTACCCAACTCAGCAGGTGATGGAAAAACATCTATCAACACCTTTTTATGTCAGAAAATTTCTTTTACCCAACACATCATTTTAAGTGATTGAAATCAAACTTTCTGTTTCAGGCTTCCCCTGAAGTTGGGAAAGAACCAAAACCCGAAAAGAAGGAGAAAAAGAAGAAAAGGGAAAAGAAAGAAAAATCAAGCAAGAAAAAATCGAAACTTGAAAAACAAGACAGTGTACTTTCTGAGATTGGAAAAGAGGCAAATAATGTCAACGAGGCTGGTGTTGATGGGGTGAAAATAGAGGAAGAAAAGCCGATAAAACCAGAGAAGAAAAAGAGACGAAAATCATCAGAAAAAGGTTTGGCTGCCGAAGAGAAAGCGAGAAGGAAGGAATTGAAAAAGCTGAAAAAATTAAAGAAATTACAGGCGGAGCTTGGGAAGCGTTATGATATCGAATCAGCAATGCTTGAGGAAGAATTGAATTTGAAGAAGGAGAGTGCTGATGAAGGTGGAATCAAATTAATACAAAAGGAAGAAGCCCCAAGTGTAAAACTGGAGCGTATGGATAGCGAGGATACTATCAAGAAGGATGCAGCGTCGGACGAGCTTCGGCCTAAGAAGGAATCAATAGCTGATGATAGCCGGCCAAAAACCCCCCCTACCCCTGGTCTCGAAGAAGATGAAAAGAACATAGATCTTCCCACTGGTATACAAGGAAACACGCAATTGGCAGAGTCTCCTAAAGAGGAGCATGAAATCAAGAGATTTGGTGGTAGTGATTCTGAAACAGAACGATCGGAAGAACTTGAAAAGAAGAGTAAAGAGCAACGTATGATTGAAAAAGAACTTAAGTCAGTGCATGACTCAATAACAAGTGATACAGATGTTTCTAAGGAAAAAGAAGAAGATGGGAAGGATTTCCCAGAAGAAGATCATTTTTCTGAGAATAAGGACTTCATGAGGGGCGACGATATTCAATCAGACTCAGATACCTCAGATTTGATTATTGATGAAATGAAAGAGGATCAAGGATCTCCGAAGGAGCTTGAAATTACTAAGGAAGAAGATGAAGTTTCTAAGGAGGAAGGCGGTGTTCCCAGGAACGGTGATGACGATATTGCTACCAAGGAAGTTGTCATTTCTGCGAAGGAAGAAGATATTTCTAAGAAGGAAGTTGAAATTTCTAGGAAGTCAGAGAACATTGATAAGATTGAAGAAGAAAAAGTAGAAGATGGCAAAGAAGTACACAGTCCTACTCGCGATATCGAGGCTAACGTTGCAGTAAAATTGGAGAAAATGGAAGTACCCGAGGATGAAATGGCATCAGGGAAGGAAGCTGTGGATAGTTGCGATAAAGAAATTAGAAACGTGGAGGAAATTAAACAGGAAGTAACGGAAGACGGAGAGAGTAAGGATCAAGAAAAAGTCGAACGTAAGATTGGGGAGACTACTAAAATGGATGTTGATGAAAATGGTGTTACAAAGAAGGAGGTTGATGACGCTTTTGATGGTGAAGGTGTTAGGAAGAACAGGGTTGAAGAAACAAAAGAAGGAAATGGAGGCAAAAAAGGTGAAATCAAGGAAGAGAAGAGCGAAGAAAAATTAAATGAAGATATTGTGAAGAAAGAAAACGGAAGCTTGGATGATGATAGCGGTTCTTCAAAAATTGAAGAAGAAAAAGATATTTATTCTTCGCAGTCAGATTCTAGTGATGACTTAGATGACATTGATGATGATGATGATGACGATGATGATGATGATGACGTGGAAGACGCAGAGGAAGATGCGGAGCAGACTAAAAGATCCCATAAGGACGATAAGATACCAAGCATTGCGCGGAAAGATAAAATCGAAGGCCCTTCTTCCCCTGACAAAACGCCACCAACCCCTGATTTAGAAGAAGATACACTAAGAATGCAAGGCAAATACCCAGAATATGGGGTTTTCCCTAAGGCGTTTGTAGATGATGGTAAAGATGGATCACCCTTTGTTGAATCTGATGAAGAGAAGAAAGAGTTGGAAAGATCGTTGAAGGAAGCAAACTATCAAAGACGGCTGACGGGTGATGACAAGAAGAGGCATAAAAAGGATAAATTAGGCCGCCAGCTTTCATCTTCTTCCGACCATGACTCGGACCCTACAGCTAGTAGAAAGGTGAAGAGTCCGGCTGATAAACGACGGAGAGATGAACCAAAGTCGAGAATAGAACCAGCAAGAGAGCGAAGGCCGTCACCACTAAGGAGAGCTATTGAGTCAGAGATCAGAAGCTTCAGAGGATCACCTCGGGATTCTCCTGATCTCAGGGAACGCAAAGATGGAAGAAGGGAGAAAACAGAATCTCAACATCATCGGGATGGTACGACTAGGAGGCGAGGTTCACTTGATAAGGGTAAATCTCCTGATTCAAGGCGTACATCCCCTGATAGAAGAGAATTTAGCTCAGATCGTTCAAAGCGAGAAAGCGTCACAATAAAGGGATCCAGTGAGAGGAGGTCGTCGCCAAGAAGGCGGCATTCTGCGGAGAGAAGACCCGGTATGATGAGGGGGAGAGAGAGAGATATGAAAGAGGCAAGAAGAGGAGACGAGGCACGAGTATTTGATGATGAACGGGATTTGAGGGGCATCAGAGAACCCCCTGATTTCCGTAATGATCGTGAAATGATGCGAGAAGGTCGAGATTTTAGAGAAAGAAATTTCAGAGATCAAAGGGACTTCCACGATAATCGTGGTCTGAAAGAAGGAAGTGATGTGGACTTCAGGGGCACACGTGACGTGAGAGACAATCGTGGCAACGAGCCACCATTCGGGGCATTCCCTGGTGATTCTATGAGAGGCAAAGACAGGCTAGAACCTGGTAGAAGTTTTAATAGAGACAGAGATATACCAGGACGAGGTAGAGGTGACATGCCTATGCCTGATCGAGGCTTTGAACGTGGAGGGCATCGTGGACCATTGCCTTTCAGAGCCCAAGACAGACCTGGCCGCCATACACCTCCAATGCAAACTGATCAAAGGAGTCGTAGTCCACTGCCGAGATATCCAGGAAGCGGAGAACGGCGGCCACGGTCTCCAGAGGTTCGTCACGAAGGCCGGCACCCCAGGTCTCCTGAACATTCTAGACCAAGGTCACCTGTAGCGCGAGTTCCAGAGAGAAGACGTGGCAGGAGTCAAGAGAGGCGGCCTACACCTCCTCGTAGTCATGAGCGTGAGTCAGATTTCCATCGCAAAGATGCGGAAAGGACAAATTATCGAGATCAGCCTGATCGTAGAGAACGAGAGAAAGAGAGGGACAGGCGGGAGAAGATCAAAGAGGACACACCACCTCCACCGCCCCCACCACCGGAACCAAGAAAAGAACAAAGTACGTATTGAATTTCTCTTGTAAACCCTTTCACACTCTTTCACTAATTTATTAACCCAGAATTCCGAAAATCTTACTCACCACCCACCATAAAACCACCCACCATAAAGAAGTAAAACGCTGACGTTCTTCGAAAAAGGGCGATTTTGTAAGGAAGTTGCCCCTATAAATCCTAGCATAGATTTCAAATCTTTAAACGTTTAAAAGGTCGGTGTAAAAGTTTATGACCTATTTCTTTGAATTGAATGACTTGAAAGAAACTTTAGCTACTTTGCTATAACTGTACCATTGGACTTTTCAGAAATCTTGAATATTTTTCGAAATTACAACGTATTTTATATTTCAATTCTTTTGAGGATGTGACGTCATCAAATTTCTAAATCGTTACCCAGAAGTATGAAAGACTTGTGCTTGATACCATATTGTAGACATTCATAAACTATGGTTTTTTGGTCACGGAGTGTACCATTGTAGTCGTTCTGGGGAAAAAGTGTTTCCGGCAGTCCCCCGGTTCAATATTTATATCTCCTCCCATCCAGCTTTGCGAGACGAGTAAAGGAAGTGAGTCTGATTGGATCAAGATGATAAAAGAAATAAGATCATGACTTATGATTGGACAAGTGAAGGAAGGACGGGGGCACCTTACAAACAGGAAGCGAGAGTTTTGAATATGTCCTTCTTTGTCATGCTAATCTAAATTCCAGCATCATGGCAGAANTTGAATATTTTTCGAAATTACAACGTATTTTATATTTCAATTCTTTTGAGGATGTGACGTCATCAAATTTCTAAATCGTTACCCAGAAGTATGAAAGACTTGTGCTTGATACCATATTGTAGACATTCATAAACTATGGTTTTTTTAAATTATCTTATCTTTCCTCAAAAAGTTTAGAAATTACGATGTTTTTATGTATTTTTCAAAAAATTTCTTGAATTCTTAAAAAAGAAGAAAAACACTTCAGTTCTGAAAATATTGAAGATTTCTAACAAGTCCAACGGTAGAACTGTAGAAAAGTAACTAAAGTTCCTTTCAAGCCATTCAAGTAAAAGAAATAGGTCATAGAATTTTACACCGACCTTTCTAAAGATTTGGAACCTATGCTATAAATCCTTATCCCCTTCATATATGTTCCATTTGTTCATGAAGAAAGCTCCTCTCTAAATATTGTAAAAGCACTATGAAAAGTTTCCTGAAAACCAAAAAAGAACATAAGCATTTTTAAAAGACTTGACAATTGTTTTGAATAAGATAAGACGTTTCAAGGCATGGGATTCTAAATTTCATAACAAAGTGCCATATTTCATCAGAAAAACGTCCCAAATTTTATACTTCGAGAGACTCCTTACGGAGGAGGTCGCATTTAAGTTATATCTCAAAGGTGGGCGTTCATTGGAGAGTGAACGCTCATTAGAGAGAATATGGTGTATGGCAACTTCTTGGTCATTTGAAAGAATCTTAAAATTTGAAAAAAGACTGCTTACAAATGAAAATTTAATTAACTCGAGACAAATAGCAAGGGAAATGATGTAAAGTAATCACTGATGTCTCGACAACACTGATGTAAACATACATCACCCATAAACTGATCTCTTGCTACGTCAATTGAATATACGCAAGGTGGCCTAATGTCTGTCTGAAACTACACTCAGTTGCAAAATTGTTCAGCCATTGTAAAAAATATGGAGTTTCGTCCCCCTCCCCCCCCCCCCATTGCAATGTTATTTTGGAGAAAGCATGGTTTTTACTAAAGGGTTATAATGTACAACTTTTAGAGCGGTCTTAAAATTGCAAAGGGGAGGGGGCGAAAAGCAAGAAAAATCGCTTTTGCTACAATGGCTTAACAATTTTGCAACTGATTGCAGATGTCAGGTTAAGATTTCCGCGAATAGAAAAATTGAAGTGTTTTGCATGAGTAATTTTGCGTTATCGCAAATCTCACCTGACATCTAATTTGAAAAAGACTTTAGATAACTCGCCTTGCATATGGGTAAACATGGGTGACGAGGTCTGTTGACTCTCATCTTCTTTAGCTGTCCAAAGTTTTGAAAAAGGCAAATCGCCAGATTTCTTCTGAAAAAGGTGATTTTGTAAGGATGTTGCCCCTGTGGGCTTTCATCCCTATACAACTGTTCAATGCTTTCACGAAGAAGCCTCGTCCCTAAAACGCTGTAAAAAGACCATGCAAATTTTAGTTTATCCAGAACTTTATTTGTTTTTATTCTCAGACTGTTTCACCTGAAATCTATTTTTATCCAGACTAGATGTCAGGTGAGATTTGCGATAACGCGAAATTACTCATTCAGAACTTACTAATCGTTTTTTATTCGCGGAGTTTTTCGCCTGACATCAATTTTTTAAGGCCGGCTTTGGCAATTATACTTGCTGCATCAGACTTTGATTTTCGGGAAATGTTACTCAAACAAAGAGTTGCTTTCGTACAGTTTCGTTGCGGTCATTTCCAGTTGAATAATTCCTTGCTATTTATTCATAGGACCGGTCGAATCAAGCGTCCAGCCATCCATTCAACAGCGGACAACTGGTGCAGTTCATACTGACAGTCCATCAGGCACACCTGTTTCCATGAAAACAACCAATCCTCCAGTTTCAGCGGCGACGCCCACTCCAGTTCATTTCACCCCACCCCCTCCACCCCCTCCCACAAATGCCGACACACTACTTGATCTGCTGAGAAGGTATCCTGTGATGTGGCAAGGTCTGTTTGCATTAAAGAATGATTCTGCTGCCGTACAGATGCATTTTCTCTCAGGTATACCTATACGTTTTGCATCTTTAAGGGGGCAGTCAGACGCCAAACGCTGGTAACAGATTCTGCGTGGCTCTATCCCATAAGTATAGGCCTAAATGCCAAAGCATAGATTAAATTAACATAGACAAACAAACAATTTCAATATAATTCGCAAGAACGGCTTCGATGGGGAGAGATTAAAACATGCGATTATGGTAAAAATGAGGGGAGGAACTTTTTACCAATTTTCAGTGCGCTCTAATTAAGAATCCTCGACGATTCTATGGGAACTCGACTGAAGAACGCAATGCATCCTGGTACAAAGTTCCTTGCCACCACCTTTAGTAGCTAGCGTAATTGTGTATTGGGGAATAAAATGTTTATTGGGAGGATGTCCAATGAAATAAAAGGCCATGTTCTCGCTCATCGCCCTTTTGTGTTGTGACAATACAGTAGTAAGGATCAAAGATATCTGCAATTTGTTGAATGTCGTAAATGTATAGCTTACCTACTCTAGTTTTGCAGTGTCCCTGTATGACTTACGTTGAGTTCTCATACCCACCGTGCGAACTACATGGACTAGAGTAATATCGTTTTCCAAGCAGTACAGGACTTCAATTCTTGTTCTGCGTCCCGAACTTATGACATCTGTATGGACCTTTATAAACATCTTACAAGACCGTTAGCTATTCTCTTGTAGATCTAATCTTAGCCACTTTCGTGCGATTTCTGCTCGGTTGTGTTTGCGAGAACGCAAACTTGCTCATTCCAAAAACTTCAGTAGCATTTATTCGCGGATATTTAGCCAAAGTCAGGCTGTTTGATTTCTTAAAATTGCGTCCGATTCTCGGAAGCTTGGCTTCCCTGTTATGTCACAGAAAGTCAATCCAGTAGCTGTTTTGTGAATTTATATTGAATCGAAATGAATTTCATGATTTAGGGTGTGTTTGATTGGTAATTCCAAACCTACCAAATTCTGAAAGCAGCAGACTTCGCAGATACGGAAATATATTTCCCAATCAAACACAAAAATCTTCAAAATAGCGGGTTTCGGATTCACCACCAGGGTTTTGCTAATGAAATGAGAATCTCTCTAAAGTCTGCCAATGCCAAACCTTCTGACTTTTGGAGCAGAAGGTTCAGAAGGCCTTCCAAACCTACCAAACCTACCGTTTTCAGAATTTTGGGGTCAATCAAACGCGAATTCCGAGTCTACAAAGTCTACCGTTTTCAGAATTGGTACCAATCAAACACACCCTTAGATTAACAGAATCTAAAGTATTTATCGGAATTATTTTTGAGAATTTTCATAGAGTTAGCCTGTAGTTTCTTTTGAACCAGTCTCACAGGGGTAGGTTATTGCTACATATTGAAGCAAAAGCTTCTCGCAATTTGTTAAATGCAC
>REGM01000051.1:71486-84897 GCA_004194415.1 Aurelia aurita | reverse complement strand
TTTGTACGAAATGGTCAGCAATCAAGTGGTGTCCAACATATGTAAAAAGGTTTTACATAGAATGTAAGATCATGGGTAGATGGACACTGTTTTGATGGGTACTTTTTGCAACAAATTTCGTGAAAAATTGACATTTAAAGTTGAAAACAAAAAATCTAAGTAATTCTAAGTGTTAGGTATTAATATATTAAAATACTAGAACCTATTAGGAGCATTCCTGCCAAAGGGCCCGTTTCAGATCGTTCTAGTTTTTTCGCAAAAAAAGTTTAAAGATTGCATGTGACGTCGGTTTTCCTTGCCTAATTTCCTTGCAAAACGACAAGAGCACCTATCTTGACTTTTTCTTTATACAGAATACCTCATTTGGTTTCTTAAGAATCAATTCTACACTTGTAAAACCCTTGCCTCAAAGGAAAAAGTCAAGATAGGTACTCTTACCGTTTTGCAAGGAACTTAGGCAAGGAAAACCGATGTCACATGCAATCTTTAAACTTTTTTTGCGAAAAAACTAGAACGATCTGAAACGGGCCCTTTGGCAGGAATGCTCCAAATAGGTTCTAGTATTTTGATATATTAATACCTAACACTTAGAATTACTTAGATTTTTTGTTTTCAACTTTAAATGTCAATTTTTCACGAAATTTGTTGCAAAAAGTACCCATCAAAACAGTGTCCATCTACCCATGATCTTACATTCTATGTAAAACCTTTTTACATATGTTGGAAACCACTTGATTGCTGACCATTTCGTACAAATAGTATGAAAATCGCATGTTTCTAAGCTGATTTATGACATTATAAAGTTGGCAGGAAACGATACTTTGCACCGGAAATTCTAAAGTAAACAACCACTTGAAATGTTGATAAAATTGAAAATTCAATTTCTCATCAGTGGGCTGTCCAATTTTGAAAATTTGTGCGTTCTGTTATGCCCAAGGATACCCTCTTTAAGGGGGGTGTAAAAATTGGCATATTTTCGAAAATTCATTTTTTCCTATTTATTCCATAATTTCGTCGATCTGGATCACTGTGCTAAGGGCAAGAGAAATGATGTACAACTACTAACTGATGTCTCCAAAACATTGATGTCAACATACATCACCCATAAACTGATCTCTTGCTACAAAAACTGAAAATATCCGCGAATTTGTCACGAACAAACTAAATGTTTTTAGTCACTGGGCATGTCTGGTCTGAATTGTGAACAATGCTGGAAAAACTATGGCGTTCTGCGAATATCTGTCAATGTTTAAAATTGCCCGTCTTATGTCGCTGGTGTGGATGTGGCAGTAATTATCGCCTTTACCCCCCTCTCACCTGACTCAAATTCACTGACCCCCTTTCCACTGCTGTTGCAAACTCTTTTCCTTTCCTTTTCCTTCGTTTACTTCCCCCTCCCCCTCTTTCTCTCGTTTTACTAGTAAAAATAAATTGTTATTCCTCTTTTTTAACGAGATTTCTTTGCGACTTTGCGTACATCATTTCCAGAAACTGATTTTGAAACGTGCTTATCAGGACGCATGCAAATATACATGAGAAGTTTTGACTAGTCGCAAAATACTATAACCTTGCCCTTCCATAGAGGTAATATTGTCTTTTGACAGGCTCTTTCTTTCATTGTAGACGGCTAACGAGCACTGCATGCTGCTGGCATTGCCTTGTGGTCGTGATCCATTGGATGTTCATGCACAAACCCGAGCGCTGAAAACTGGCTTCATCACGTATTTACAAGTGAAACAGGCGGCTGGAATTATCAACATTGTCAATTCCGCCACAAAACAGGTACTCGCGTGCTTAGATTTGTAGGGTCTTCTTCACAGTTTCTTTTCTTTCAGTATATCTTTTGCTCGAAAACTTGACATTGACTCATTTGACCGAATCTTGTACTCGGAAATTCAACCAGGCTGAGGCACAATGCACAACCTGTGTGATATCTCTGGACAGTGTATAATTAAAGAATGCTGAATGGCTTTGCCAAAAACTAAGGGTCTTATCCTTTATTAAGGACCCTATCTTTATGAAGTCCACATCGAGGAGGCAGGAAATGAGAAATACGCTTGCTTAAATACATAAGTATATAAATGAGTGCAAACGGCAACAAAGAGTATGATGATGATCTGAACGTCCATCAAGTGACGAATATTTTTGAGAGAATTTATGGGTGTGTTTGATTGGTAATTCAAAACCTACCAAATTCTGAAAACAGTAGACTTCGCAGAGATAGAAATATATTTCCAAATAAAATACAAAAATCTTTAAAACCGCAGGTTTTGGATTCACCATTGCGATTCGCTAATGAAAACAAGGATCCCTCCAAAGTCTGCCAAACCTTCTGCCTTTTGGAGCAGAAGGTTCAGAAGGCCTCCCAAACCTACCGTTCTGGGAATTTCGGAGTCGATCGAACACAAATTCCCGAATCTACCGTTTTCAGAATTGGTACCAATCAAACACACCCTATATCTCCGATATGGGAGAGTCATAAGATTTTGATTGCGAGAGACGAGTTTGTTGTTTTGAGATATCTGCATTTTGTTGAACTTCGTAAATGTATAGCTCACCTACTCTAGTTTTGCAGTGTCCTTGTACGACTTACGTTGAGTTCTGATACCCATCGTGCGAACTACAAGGACTAGAGTAATATCGTTTTCCAAGCAGTACAGGACTTCAATTCTTGGTCTGCGTCCCGAACTTATGACATCTGTATGGACGTTTGTTGACGTCTTAGAAGTGTATTCTTTTATAAATCTAAAACAGTAGCTTTGGATGTACCGAAAGCATCTCCAGACTTGGCCACTTTCATGTGAACTTATGCTCGGATGTGTTTGCGAAAAACTCATGCCAAAAACTTCAGTAGCATTTATTCGCGGATATTTTCGCTTGAAATATAACGTGAGACAGCCTTAGACTGTAGGAGCTAGACCGAGTTTGTAAAATCAATTTCATCTTTTCAAGTTTTAGTTTATTTTTTCCATGGCAAGTTTGTAGTTTTTCATTTCACACATATTTGTTATTTATTATTTACTTATTATTGTATCTCGCTTCATTTCCAGCCTGCATACGTCCTACACATTTTCCCACCATGTGAATTTGCTCAAGTGCACTTAGCAAGAGTAGCTCCGGATCTCCTCGATAGTGCTGCGGACAGTGGACATTTGATGGTCCTGATAACGCCAGTTTAATAAAGGCCGATGTGGGTCACATAAAAGAGGTCAAACCATTCCTGATACCAGTGGGTCCAGTGGTAAATGCGGAACTGTGTTCTATCAGTATGGCAGTTGAAAGCATAGGTACTAAATTTTGATTGGCTGGCAAATGAATCACACCTCTGCGAACAGGGCCAATTACATTGCGTATAAGAATTACATTGCATTATTTAGAAGCCGCTTATGAACAAAAGTAGGCTCAATTCTTCGTAGATTAAGAAACCAGCTTGGATTTGCCAAGTTGACATATTACCAACATAATAATAATCAGTTTAAGCAATGTGACACATAGGTACATCAAAAACTTCAACAAATCTCTACCAATGTATTAGAATTACACTCTGTCCAGACTCTTTTGGTGAGAGTAGCTAACAGGTCTGTTCATGTAGGTATATTTAATTTGATGGCGAATCAAGATTTGATGCCTATGCTGCAAGCGACTGCTTTCTGACATTCAGAGGACTCTAATCTCAGTAACACTAATATACGATTTACGTATAAATAACATTTTAAAGATTGGGTACTAGCATGTGATATTTTGCTTCTTATACAAGATCGATATATTTTAATTTATATAGATAGAAGTATTGTGTAAAACTTAATAATTGACTGTGCCAAATTACAGTTCATAATGAAAATATTTGTGTCTTTCTTCGTCTGTTCTAGGGCAACAAAATCCCACCTTGGGCGACATACATGTCAGATTTATAAAAACTGATTTCCACTGGGCGGAAAATTCCGCTCCGAACGAAATTTCCCAGCCATGTGATTGGCTTGCGGAAAAGCGATGTCGCTCAACATTAGAAACCCCTTCAACTTGCAAGCGGAACCGCTCTTTCGAGCAATGAGAATTTCCCGCCTGGTGGAAAAGGCTTGATACCCTGGAAAAACTGTCACATTTTTTCGAACGCCAACGGCTAAAAATTTTTGAGCGACGAGTTGAACAACCTTTGCAGTGATTTGCCCCAGTATTCACCAACACGTCGCTCGTTTCGGACTCTTTTGAGAATAGTTGAAACTTCAATTAGCCAACAGGCTTTTCCCGAATGTCTTTTCGAAAACGAGACCAAAGGAGATAAGTGAAACTAAACAAAGGAATGTCGATTTCGTTGTCATAGTATAGTCTAAGATAAATCGTGCTTTTCCAAAACAACCATACGTGTTGGGAATCAAAGACGAATGGGAAAGAGGTCAAGATTTTTTCTTTTGTTGTATCAAATTGAAATCGAGACAACAAATAAAACTAGTTGAAATACCGATTTATATTTATCAGGTGAAATGCATTTTTTCAACACACTTCGGTTACCCATGGAGAAGAAAACATGTCCGGTTAGGCAGTGGTAAATTAACTTACTTAAATCAATCAGTTTTTCTGTTCTAACGCTAATTACATATTTACAATCTTTTAAACTCAAAACATAAGTATTATTATTCATGTTAAATTTGTTTCGTGCTCTCACAAAAATTTCCTCCTAACTGCATCGCCTTGAACATTAAAAAATCGTGCTTAGCTGTGTCCACACAGCTATTTCGATTAACACCAAATTTGCAAATTGTAATGATGTGCTTGCTGCCAAATTAGTCAAAAAATGTATCCACTGTTTGAAAAAGGTGTACTGTAAAAACTGCCAAAATGAATTGAAACTTGTCAAAACTCATGCTTTACTGATGACTCAGGGTGTGTTTGATTGGTACCAATTCTGAAAACGGTAGACTTGGTAGACTCGGAATTCGAGTTTGGTTGGCTCCGAAATTCTCAAAACGGTAGGTTTGGTTGGTTTGGAAGGCCTTCTGAACCTTCTGCTCCAAAAGTCAGAAGGTTTGGCAGACTTTGGAGAGATTCTCATTTCATTAGAAAAACTCTGGTGGTGAATCCGAAACCTGCTGTTTTAAAGATTTTTGTGTTTGATTGGGAAATATATTCCGTCTCTGCGAAGTCTACTGTTTTCAGAATTTGGTAGGTTGGGAATTACCAATCAAACACACCCTCAAACTAACTTTCGAAAACCATAATGCAAGTTTTTAGCCACGGAGGATACACTCATTTTGTTTATAAGAAGCAGCTTATAAGAAACCTCAATTTTTCAAAATTTAAGAAACTAGGTACCCTACCTGGATTAAAACAGATAAGAAATTTTTGTAATTTGTAGCTTTAATTTTCCCAGGTCACTCGAAAATGTTTCGACACTACAATAATAGAGGAGGTTTTGGCATTGTCTTGAATGCGAATTATGTTACAACATATTTTGAGACTAACTTGGAAGCCCTTCTGACAAAAAGATATTGGCTCTCACTTAGGGCATGAACAATATAAGAAACACCTAAGAAACTTTTGGTAGCAAAATTCCCCTAAGGTTTAAGAAACTGCCTACCAGCCCAGAAAATAGATTCTTATAAAAAAATGAGTGTATGTAAATTTACAATATGTTGCTTTGCTCTCAAACTTTGTGTCGAAGTCAGTATCATACAGAATAGTTCAACTTGACCATTTCCGGGAGAAAAAACGAAAATTTGTTTCGGCCAGTTGTTCAGTGCAGGTAAAACATGCATCATTCAATCTTTTCAAGAGCAAAACCTGAAAATTAAATCGACTCATCAATATGATGAAGAATTCAGCATTCCATGAATTTGATGTTTAGTTTCTGCAGTGTGGATTTTCAATCAGTGGACGCATTTTACGACTGTACCACGTGAGGTGAGGTGGAGTCTCAGAGTAGCACAACCAGTAATATTATTGCAGTGGACAACAGCAGAAATGGCAGCCACGTCTTCAGGAAGGCCACGAAGCTAGAAAGTAAAATGAAAGCATCTCAATACAGTTCTTTAATTTACAATTTCAAAACACTCACTGTGCATCATTTCCCAATCAACTTTCGAGAATCAAACCTAAATGATGGAAAGGCTGACAGAATCGAAAAAATGCCCATTTTGTTTTCAAAGTCGTACAAAATACATCGTTTGGCTTTTTAGCAAATCAACTAACACATAAAAGCCTTTCGAAATCCAAACTCCATTCTTTGAGAACTATTGGCAAACACATGTCTGGCGTGCATAGAGTTTAAACCTGCCTGGGAGGGGTAGAATTTTTCTAAAGTTGCCTAAATAAAAATGTGTACATTTAGGGGTGTAGTTACAAGTAGACATACGGAGGTATAGGAGATATACCAAGTAGACGGTTGCAATGAAGATTAAATCAAAATCATTCCGTTTCATTTTATGAGCAAATAGTTTTCAAAACCTTCCTGTGAGAATATAGCTTCTCTCCTTACATTATGCCTAAAGGCTGTTTTCCACTAGGCGAATTTTTGCAAGCATACGCATGCGTCCTTCACGTATGAGCTCATTCGCGGTGGCTGTTCGCAGCAGCGAAAAAGGGAGTTCGAATGGTTTCAACTTTTTCGCCGCGAAAAAAATCGCTTCGCGCGAATAAATTCGCCTAGTGGAAAACCGCCTTAAGTTTAGAAATTTCGATTGTTTTAATTTCTTTTCAAAACTTTTCTTGAATTCTTCAAAAAGAAGAAAGAGCTTCTGAATCTGAAACTATTCACAATTTTGCAAACGTCCAACAGTAGAATTATAGCAAAGTAGCTAAAGTTTCTCTCAAGCCATTCAATCAAAAGAAAGATGTACAGTAATAGCCATTTACATTACTAGCCTTTTTAAAGATTTAACGCTATGCTATTCTGTATATATATTTTACCTGACATATTTCCCATGAATCAACATTAGAAAGCACAATTTCACCATGTTCCAAGATCGACATCTGTCATACTCCATCAAATCCAATGCCATGGCAACATGTGAGTGGCAGTTGTCACAAAATATATTATGCTACAAAGAATGTGAACAGTTGTTACTTCTGAACGCAATGTTTGAAAAATAATTGTTTGACTAGTGTGGTCCAGCATGCAATTAACATGATGAGGTACATAAGGATATGAAATGAAACTTACAAGTCATTCATTCAATCGTAGTCATATGATTCAATACACCATTTCGATTAAGCGGCCTCGTTTTGAAATTTCTTCCTGTTCTTTACATGAAAATTTTGAACCCGGATTCGGATTTAGCACCCAAACTTTAGACTGGTTACTGGTTTCCAAACTGCTAGGGCTTGTGATGCTCAATGACAATATAAAGTTTCAAACTTTATACAGGTATATGTACCTCAAAACATACACAAAATTTACTTATTAAATAAAATCTTAGGTAAGATATTTTTTTCGTATTTTTTTGTTTTATTGTATGCTCCAGCCTACTAAAATTACTTCCCAGTGAGTTTAAATGTTATAAAATAGTAAATCCTATTTTAAATTATTGTTGAAGTTTGTCTTTTTTTTTCAGTACATACCTCAAAATATACATGGACATATTCACTCATAATTTTGAATCTGTTACTCTTAGAGCCCCAATATTTTTCCTTGTTTCCTTGCACTAAATTGTCTCACAAGAATTACATGAAATGCAAACTTATATTGAAGCTTTATACCCATTGCACTGCAAAACTAGCACTACATGTACCTCAAAACACGCATAGAGGAATTGTAGGTTGTATAGATACAGCACATTAACTGATGAAAAGCAAGGTTTTTCACACATCTGGTGACAGTATTGATTGAAGTTGCATGGTAACCAACTTCTGTTGGCTTAACAATAAAGATTTTTAACATAATTTAATCATATGGTCAATTTAGGCCTAATGTTTGGCTAACTATACAGTACATGCTGAAGTCAAAAGGTTTTAGGCCGAACATGGCTCATTATTTGGCAATGGTGTTTTATGAGTATATATCATACTTTGTAGAGGTACTTGCAAATTAGACTTATTGGTGAAATTCATATGATTGCACCCTAGTTGCGATCTCGGAGGGGAGAGTATTTAGTATATTTCAAAATTGCTTCAGGAAAACCGCTGGTCTCTTGCTGGAAATTTTCTTGGTGAGCTGCAGGAGAAAATATTTTGCCATGGACACATACTTGTCATTTTAGCATCTAAGACCCTTGATGTTGTAATGCCCAGTTGCTTTTGGCCTCGTATTCATGTTTCATTCTTATTTTTGAGTCCATGAATTATGATTTAGTTTCTAACACTGCTACAGATATGTTTCTTGATGTATAAAACATCGGGTGGGAAGAAAAAGTGTTTTATTACACTCAACACTTAAAACTAGAGTTAATTTTACTCAAGAACAAAGGTTCAACAACATATTATTTGCCATTATATCTTTGAATTTAGCAATTAAATGTTTCTTAGCTTTTTTCAAACTTTAGCATTATAGTTTCTTCATTTTCAGTTAAGTACTAGTTTCTTATAAACTAGTTTCTTATATAAAAAGTTGTGTATGTCTATATCTTTGTTCTTGTTAATATTAAAAAGACTTGTACAGGATATTGAAAGTTATTATCTAACAGCCAGGGTCTAGCAGTAACATGGACAGACAAGTGCTCTGTTTTATGTACCTCAAAACATACAAAGCCAGCTGCCTTGTTAGTACCTGTTTACTACTGAATTACTATGAATTGTAGAGTTCTGTGCAGATTTTCTGCTTAAAGTGACAAGGACGAGACATTTACCTGTCATAAAATACTAGACTTGCTAACTTAAATCCATGTTCACAGGGTTTTAGGAGCTGTTCTGTGAAAAATTGTGTTTTTAATGCCTACCAGAAATCAGCAACCGCCACCCCTGGTTGCAACAAAATATGAAAACAATGCAATTGTTAACACTTTTCCAGAAAGATATAAACCTTGTGAATAAGAAATAACAATCAGTTTTAGACTTGTTGATATTTTGAAAATATTATGGAGCCATAAGTGTCCATGTATGTTTTGAGGTACCATGTTTTTTTGAGGTACATATACCTGTAAGGCATTTGACCGCGAAAATCGTTCGGGGTGAAACTTTTACATCCAGAGTCATTTTTCACGGTCAAATCCCTTATAGATGTTCAAACTTTACATCTCCACAAAATCAACACTAAGAACACTAGCAGCAAAAAAAACTCGTAGTTGGGCTAAACTTTGGGGGCTAAATCCAAATCCGGGCTCTAAAATTTCGTATGAAAGAATTTTGAGTAATTTCCAAAACGAGACTGTCAATTGAAGTGGTGTATACATGACACAGTGACAGTTTCTGTCTTACTTCGTCTCCCCTTTTAGCCTGGTTCCGAATGAACGATGGGGGCACTCATACATTTCCCCCCACGGGGACGTGCCGCTGAACAGGGTATTATTTTCAGGATTTCTACTCCAGGACAGGGTATCATTTTTCTATAGCCGGCTCCATAACAGGGTCCATACTTTCATGAATGACTCCACGTGGTTGTAATTCACGAGTGTAATTCAAATGGTTTGGATGGCAACATTTCCGCCTTTTTATGATTGATTCCCTATTAAATTTCAGGGGCAGCGCACAATTTTGTTTCAAGAAACTCAAGGACAGGGTACCTTTTTTGAAAATTTTACTCCGTGACAGGGCATCATTTTCGGGAATTTGACTCCAGGACAGGGTGCTTTTTCAGATTTTCCAGCGGTACCTCTCCGTATGTATGTTCACAGACCAAGAGCCCCCCTTCCGAGGCGATAGGCAACGAGGCTTCATCGCACTAGCGTTTATCACTTTTCCCATCGCCTTTGCTTTGTGGCCAATACGTTCCCACACGAATTCATGAACCGTTTCTATCCAGCTCAACTTCAACAAGGAAATTCTGTTATTTAAAAGGGTAATTCTTTCCATGATTAAATCAAAGAATAGAAAAGGAAAATTTTTTGATATTCATTACCTTCTTCATCGGTTTAATTTTTTAGCGATGAGTGCAAAAGTTTTATCGGCCTGTAGTTTACACTGCGCGATGAAAATTCAGTGTCCGTGAAATGCTTGCGACGAGGAAGTCGGCGACGATAGTTTATCACGCTGTGGGAAATCCTTACAAACCTTGGATGGTCATAAATTTACAATTTTTCGAGTTAAGCAGAGTAAATGGCCTCTTGGGAAAAACTATTTGTTCGAGCTAACGAGCAATTCAAGTTACACTTTACAAGTTAACAGTAGTTACTGCATCCGTCGAGATATAGAAACTTCAAGGGACATTTCAAACTTTTTAGGTATGTTGACTTCTCGAAGTCTCAAGTTAGATTTCCACTAGGTGCAAAATGTCACGCATGCTACATCTCCATTGCCTAGACACACATAGCGATGCTTAGGTGCGACTGAGGTGTTAAAACTGAGACTTGGATATGTCAAAAAAGATGTAAAACATTAAACAAAATTGTAAGTGACCAAAAATGCTTCTCGTATAGAGGAGCAAATCTGTGGAAGGATCAAAATACAGAAATTAAAACAGCCAAATACTTTTACCCAGTTCAAAACGTCCTTGAAAAATGCCAGATCCTGGACATTCTCAAACTTTTCCTTTTACTTTGATACATACTTATCATACTTGGATCTTATGTCAGAATATTGTAAATTTCTATTTTTTATTTATTTAACAGAGCAGTTTGTAAAGCAATTTTTGTATTATAGTTGAATACTTACCCTGTATAAAATTATAAAATAAAATGAAAAAAATATCACTTTATCCTTGTCTTAACTTTAATATGGCGTAAAAAATTTCAAGTAAAAATTTGTCACTTACCTCCATCTAGAAAAGCACTTTACTGTACACCTATAACATCACTGATTGACGATCTTAAAATAAAGCTGACACAATTTGTGGATCACAAGCTAGATTACCTTTTCTTATACAAAGTAGTAGTGAATTGATGCAGAAAAACATATCCACAGAGGGAATTGGGAAACATTCAAGAATCAACTCTAATGAATTAACTATGAAAAATAAACAAACACTTGATAGCTTTTAATGTGCTACTAACCATCCGTTTCTTATATTCTTCTGAAGCAGCTGAAACCGCATTATCCCAACCCATTTGTACATTGAAAACCTTTGATGGGTTCATTTGCCAATACCTGGAAAATTAAGTGCTGTGTTATTATCTTGCTAGCAAGATACGATTACATGTATGGGTATTACTCGTAAGCGTATGGGAAGATAAATCTGGTGGGGGGGGCTGCCTGAACAAAAATCCATTGCTTATGAACATTTTGCCCCACTTAGGCAGTTTCTTGCCTGAATATGATTGATTTTTGCAAATTTTTCCAACAATGAGAGGGATTTGAGGATGAATTAAGTCATTTCATGAGGATCACAACTGCGTTTCTGTCAGGAAGAATGAGTGTGGTCCACGAAAGAATTCCCTGGGAGCTACAGTATACACTTAACCCCCATTTAATTTTTCCTTGTCCAGTTCTGGCAGCAGGCACTGCCATGCTTTGATATAAAAATTGAAGCATCACAGAGAAAACAAAATATAGGCAAACCATTACTTTGTTGGGTTTCCAAATGCCATGTCATCTTCCTGCAAACAAATGAAAAAATATCAAGAAACTGGACAATTACTGTATTGATTACAATCAATAGAACTTCAAATAAACGTCACAGGGTCACAGGAAATGTATGTACAGTATGATCACTTTACATTTTCACTATATTGCAATAAATCATACTTTTGCCATTACAAAGGAGACTATGGGCTCTATATCATTGCAGAGGGGGGTTATACAATTTTCCAGGGGTCCCTGTGAACATATCTGCTACGGCATGTGTGAAAAGAATAGAACAATATAAACCAAGTGCGAAAAGGCACTTGAAGGTAGGGTAAAGTAGTTTGTTTCTGCCAAGGAAATCTTTCATGTTTTCTTTTCACACAAATAAATATGACTATTTTTTCCTTTTTTATTCATTGCTTGTCGGGTATAAAGTTGAAAAATTGTATCAAAATTAAACCATTTTCATTCTATATGGCATGAAGAGGGCATTGTAGCTATCTAGCATCACCTAAACACTGAAGGGATGGTTCTTTAAATCTTTGAAATGGTTATTGACTTACAGATACATAATATGGTCCAGCAAAATCCCTGATGACCCCAGATGACATCGCTATTCCCATGTGACCAATGAATGGAAATAACCACCTGAAATAGCGATATAAAGATTATACAATTTGCCTAAAATGGAGCTGGTCTGCAGAATTTTAGAATTTTGCAATAGTGCATGTTAGCTTTTTTTTAAATATTCCCAAAACAAAGCCAAAATGGGTTGAAAGCCAAAAAAATGGAATCTTTGCTAATTGCGCACCGAAGTCTATTGCCTTGGGATAACAATAATTAGGCTCATTGTTTTTCTATTGTTACTCAAAAATCGTGCAATATTTAAGGCTGCGTCGTAGTATTATAGTGCAAAGTTTTCAACTGGGCTGGGAGTCTAACTTCAGTCTAAATAAAGGTAGCTGTGAAAAAAGAAGTTTTATAGATCTTTGTTTGGCTCAAGTTTTGCTCTATACCTAGTCTTTAGCTAGCTGCTATAATCAACTATAAGTTATTACAAAGTCTAAAAAACCAGTTTAGGCCTAATAAAGGAGGTAAAGAGAGAGTAGGCCTGAAATTTAGACTAAAAAATCTTTCCAAAAAAAAACGACGTCATGCTTGAAAATGGGGGCCAGTGGCCTGATACCTACGTTATGCAAGGCAAAGGTGTCCAAACAATACAGTAAGGATATCTGTTTCTTTTAACATTTATTCGCACTCTTTGGTCTTCCATCTCGGAGAAATTTCTTTCCACAACTTCGTCCTTCTCATCCGCCATTGCAGATACTTCGTCGACAAACATCAAGCAAACAACAAGCAACAACAGCAACATTATTGGCCGGACTCTTACAGAATAAGACGGGTTAGACTGACGACGTGATTCCTTGTATTCGTTCAATGCTTTCAATCTGATGTTTTTATTTTCTCTCATACAAGGACTCACGATCAAACAGATTCCAAACAGAGACTAAAACCTGAAGAAAAAATCGAATGTCTTCTATCCTTCGAAGGTCGAAAGAAAAGTCGAACGTCGCTTCGAACGTAGCATCGAACGTCGTTTAGCTTCGAAAAGTGGAACGTTGATCTAATCAGCCAATCAAACGCTAAGAATAGGCACGTGGTCTAACCTTATTAAGAAAGTCGCAATTTGATTGGACGCGCACTAAATGTGGCGCATTAGGCCATTTTAGTCTCTGTTTTGAAGCTGTATTGTCATGAGTCTCAGTTTGAAGCCATAATATCATCCAATTCAATGCGGAAAACGGAGACTCATGTAATCAGTCTA
>REGM01000051.1:40444-69600 GCA_004194415.1 Aurelia aurita | reverse complement strand
GTCTTCCTTTCAGTTGTTCTTAGTTTCCATTATAGGTGTTTTGAAGAACAGATTTGTTGCCATGGTAACCCTACCATCTTAGAAAATATCTAGAAATGTTGAAGATGTATCAAGGCTGTATTATCTTGACTTTTTTCTGAAATAAGGTTTTCGAATGTATGAAAATCCAAGAGAAAATGCCAATTTCGTCACAAAAATTGCGGTTTCCATGGCAACCATGCTTTCTAAAACGGTTGAAAAACTTTTCTCACATTAATTAGTCAATTGCAGGCATAAATTATTCCTGAAACCATCTGACATTCAAAAATACAACTTTAAAGTTGATGTAACCACGGATCTTTCAAAGAAAACTTTGTCAACTGGTTACCATGACAACGGGCCATTTTTGAAGTTGCTTCTATATCAAAAATTGATCGGTTGACCAAGTTCTATATGTGTGCCAAGTTTCATGCTGGTATCCAAAAGTGCATGATTTTTTCACTTATTTCCTGAACTAGGGGCCTGGGAAAGACTGAGAATTTCCTCGATGATTTATTGCCAAAAATCGTGGATTTGTAGACTTGCTCCAAGTCTAATTCTTTTCTTCGTCAGTAATTCTTCGTTAGTATCTTCGTCAGTAATTCGTCAGTAGTAATGTATGGAGGAAATGCGAAGGAGCGAAAATTGAAAACGAGGCGGGACGGGGGTAAGGAGGGAGATTTCCTCCATACATTAAACTGACGAAGAATTACTGACGAAGAAAAGAATTAGACTTGGAGCAAGTCTATGGATTCGAGGAGATTCGAGCATGATTCGAGAATTTTCAAATAGATATTTCATGAATGTTTTCTTGGACTTTTGATCCTTCTATCCGCCGTTTTCTGGAAATATATTAACAAGCCAAAGTGCTTCCTGTGAAAAATAATGCAATCGTGAGAAATTTAATGCCTCAACAGAGACCATACTTGAATACTTGTGTGTATCCACCGGTATTGATGCCTCAGCTGTTCTGCTGAATCAACATTAGATAAGATTAAAAAAATTATTTCATGTAAAGCAAAAAAGATAAAGCACGACTTGGAGAGGGGAGAAAAAGCAGATAGCTTTTCATCTGAAATCTTTTGGTAATGGTAATACAGTACGAGAAGGAGCTATGGAATAAAATGCTTTCAGAACAAATCTCGGGACAAATCTTTGGGGTAAAAGCTCCTTCTCCGCAACTAAGAGGTTTTCTATACACAGTGTCTCCCTCAAAAAGACTTTTGATAAAAGGTGCAAGTTTTCGTGATGAACAATATGGGTAGTGCCCTTCCACCCAACCAAGTCAAAAAGATCAACCAGGTCACATATTGACGAGGTGCGAGTCTTTGATTGTGGTTGCAGGTTTCTAAAGAACAGGGGAAAGTAAGGCCTAACATACGTCACCAGATTTCACCGACCATTGTTTGGGATTCTTCCTGTAATAATTATTTGAAATGAGAATAATTATTAAAATTTCATATTGAATGTGAAAGGGAGGCAAAAATAGCCTGCCTTGATTGGTCGAATTTGTAATTTATGCATAATAATCAAATCGAGGCTTAAAATTCTTAATCGAGGCAACAAAAGCGAAACTGAGGCAAGAAGTCTAAGCTTTGATTGGTTAGATTGTTAATTTATCATGATATCAATAAATAATTGCATAAATAAAGGATAAGTTATTTCAGCTGCGCATAATCAAGCAAAATTTCAACGTAGACTTTCTTCACCGATTTTTTTAGAGATCGGTTGGTTGTCTTTGATTTTTCTCTCAGTTTGAAAGAAAAATCAGGCAAACTGTGGCTCTTCAAGGCGAAGGCTAGTCCAGGTACCCGACTTTAGGCAGTGGCCACCTCTGTTCGTCAGGTAACTTGTTTTCGTTTACTTTTAAATATTTTATGATGCCCGAGCTGCCATGTCATGTCTTCTTGTGGCCTAGATCATTGCCCGTGGCTGATTTCTAAAGAGTGCTGAATGTCATGTCTGTTAGGCTGATATGAAAGGTTATATTTCTGATGTTGTTAGTGTGAGGTTGTCACAAACAAGTTATTAAAATATACAGTAACAAGAGTAATATGTTTAGGAATTAATTAGTTTGTTGATATTATTGAGTCAAACATTAATTTTGTTAAACCCAAAGCACAGCTTCTACACCCTAATTTTACTCAAATTATTAAGTGAGCTGGTGAGAACGAAAATGTAATTGTAGTTGGGTAGCTACTATTTTCGAGGAAAATGTTTGCAACAAGTTGTGCGAAGATATAATGAAGCCTATACAGTTGAAAATTATAGAAAGATGCTCATAGTTTGGGTTAAATTTCTTTTTTTTGGCTTAATCAAAGACTAAAGAAAGAAGCTACTTTCAAAATGTTCAATTTCCCAACTTCTTGAGGCTGATGGCATTTGGCACCAGCTGATTTCATTGTCTCAATACGACGTGTGCGTGTAGAAAAGTTCAGGTTTGCTCTCGCCTACTTTGATTCAAAGATGCGAAAAACTATCCAGAATTAGAGATTATTTTTCCAATTTTTAGAATGTGAATCCTTATACATTCTACCATCTTTTTTGCACAGTGGGGCTGCTAGAACTTGACCGTACAAACGGACAGGAGTAAAGGAAAATGGAATTAAACTACAACGGCGGGGAGATAGATCCGCAAGGCTTCGCAGGAAACATGGCCACGAACTGTAATGGATCAGAAAACCACCACAAAGAAGAAGTACAGGAACCACCAAAGGTAGATGATGAAGCACCACCAAGTTATGCTGATGCCTTCCCTCCTCTTCCAACGACCCCAAACGAACCAGCGACATCATCTGTTCAAGCGCCGAAATGGGGAAAGGTAGGGGTTGGAAAGAAAGGAGGCAAAGCAGAAGCGAAGAACATCGCCAAACCACTCAGTTCAAATGTTACGCAGGTTTGTTTTATTGTGAAATTCCTTTTTAACAAATGTGTTGAGTAGATATATCACAAGTAGGGAAGACAATTTCACTCCAGTTTAATTCGACAATCAACTTGAGTTCAAGAGCAACGTCACGAAGACTTTGATCTTTTGGAAGGGGGGGGGGGATCAGTTGTTTAGCAGGGACGCCACGATTTGTCAGTCCTGCTAAAATAGTTTCGTTCCTACTATACTGTTGTCTACACTTCATACCCCAAAACCTGTGCATTCCTGGTCCTGAAAGTTTCTCAAAAGTCGTAGGTGTATATGAGGCAGGGGGGCTGTGTGGGGACGTTGCAAAAAGTTACAAAAATTGGCCATATTCGATCAAAAATCCGCCTATAGTCAGGCAAAATTTTCGTAAACAATTGACTTTTTAATAGGCAGATTTTATCTTCCGTTACACTTATGTCAAAAATAAATCTTTGCAAGAGCTTTATGTTCTTGGGGCCATGCCTGAAATCCTCACAGGGTCAGGCCACCAGGACACCATTTATTTAGCAATTTCTATTGTTCTTTTGTTGTTTCATTGTTTTGAAGGACAGGCAGGATACAGTAAAAACCCGCCTATAAGAACCTTGTGGATTAAGAACCTACAGGCTGAAATTGTCAAATTTTCAATTGTTTTATAAGAACCAATCCATTGTATTATACGCGGTTTTTACTGTATCACAGATTTGTGGTGTAACATGTACTGGTTTAAATCAATATGGTTGGAGACTATGAAGGAGCCATTAAGAGATGTAACCTTGTGTGAATGTCTCATTGGTGATTTTCAGTTTATAGTGCAGGCTATTTGAGTCGAATAGATACCCAAATATAATCCCCCCAGGCTTACCTTTAGGATTTTTTTCATTTTCGTTGGCCAAGTTCTCCGCCCCTCTCTAGCAACTACTATCAAATGCCCCCTTAAGATGTTGATTTTACCATAAACATACATCATTTAATCTCCGATCTAATATTTATTTCAGTTCAAATTCCCTGTCCCTGGGATCATATCCCAGGGGGTACTTAACATTTTGAGGGTATGTGTATGTGCTGCCCATATGGGTGGGTTTTAGTCGAGCAAAATTCTCTAAAGATGGGTCTTTTACCGCAGATGGATCCTTTTTCAACTGAAATCGTGAAAATCTATAAAAATTGGCAGTTTTTCAGCTAAATCCCACATAAAGAGGTACAACAACAAATTTTGGCAATTAGAAGTATATTTGGGAAAAGTGGGCTGCAGATCCCCGTCCAACCGCTAGTCATGAACGCCCAGGATCATATACATGATCAAATCTCTAGAGTATACCTGAATGGTCATCTGGGTATTTATTTGACATGTACATAAAATTGATAAACAGATTGAGAAAATCTATTAAATCTATCTATTGATTGTTTTATATTAATCTATTATGTAATTATTTATGTATTTAATTATCTATTAAAGGTAATGTGTCCATATATAAGGCCAGCATATACCCAACCTGTCAACATCAATGACATTCTCAGGCAAATGATTGGTTGATTCAAACTGATCACATGAAATGAGAAAATGTTTTGTGATCACAAAATGATGCAAGGTTGCAGGCAGTGGGAACAAAGCCTTCTTAATCCGTCCCTTGTTTTATGGAATGTCTGTTTGCTAGATTTCAATAGAAGTCCCAAAGCGACCTTTTATGTGTTATCGAAAGGAAATTTTAGTTGATCGCATGCCTTCCTCTGGGAGGCCTACTTGTATGGACACATTGCCTCCAAGTCTATTAATCTATTAAATCTAACTGACAAAGTCTATATAGAGAAGCATAGCCTCCAAATCTTTAAAAAACATTGCACGGATGGGTAATGCATCTTTTGTTTGACTTTATGGCTTGAAAGGAACTTCAGGTAAGTTGCTATAATCCTATATGTAAACTCCCTAATATCTTGATTATTTTCAGAATTACAGTGGTTTTCTTTTTATTGAAAGAACTCACGAAAAGTTTGGAAAAAAATTAAAATATTCGTAGATCCTACATGGAAATATGAAAAACGGCACAATCTTCAAGAAAACTATAGTTTATGAAGGTCTATAATATGGCTGCAAGCAAAAATCTGTAGCTTTTCTAGTTTACGATTTAGCAATTTGATGACGTCACATTCTCAAAACTGGCCCAAGCAAAGAAGACGCTGTAATTCTGAAAATAATCAAGATATTAGAGAGTTTACATAAAGGACTATAGCAAAGGTCTTGAAGTTCCTTTCAAGCCATAAAGTCAAACAAAAGATGCATTACCCATCCGTGCAATGTTTTTTTAAAGATGCCAAAGATTTGGAGGCTATGCTATATGGAGACAATTCTACAAAGTGAACTATGGACCTTTTTGACCAAAAACATGCCACCTTGAAGTTTTCCAAGTTTTGTGATGAGGATCTATGGCCAATTCAACCTATTTATGATATGTGGCCTGACACATGTAGTTATAGATGAGAAAACAAAGATTTGCTCTTAACAGGTCTTCAATGTACCATTTGAAGAGAAGAGGTTCAAAAACTTCAACTCATTTGGAAATGGTGAACTTGACAGACAAAACTCAGCAATCAGAGATGTGATGACAAAAACATCAACTACAATTGAAGTTTGTAATGCCAAAGATCAAAGTCTTACAATTCTTGTAACCGGTAAGAAATTTCTTATGAAGAAACTTTCTAGGGAAATGCTGTTTGGAATATATAGTACATATCAGGTGCGCCAAAAAAGGTCCCTATTTTTGAAAGGCCATGATAAATCATATACAAGGCTGATATCAAAGATTTATGACGTAATTTTGGTCAAAACCACAAATGATACTCAGCATTTCTTTCTCAAATTTTCGGCATCCTACTTCTAGCATTTCAAGCAATTTCTTGAAAATCTCTATCTGGAAGCAACCTAAATAAAAATCTAAAGAATGAGCTAGACAAGATAGTGAGAAAACTCTTGGAAAAAACATGGGAATTAAGAAGTGGATTAGTTATGAACAGTTGCACTGAAGTACTCTCAAAAATTGTGTAGGCCAAAAATGTTGGTCACAGAACGGCTATTTTATTGCAAAATACTGCAAACCAGGTATTTGTTCAAAGAGCTTAATAAGTAGAACTTTATTGTGTCGCTTTTATCAAGTTTTAATTCTTGGGACCAGAGAAATAATAGGCCCCTCAGAGCTGCTTAGCACACTTCAAATATAAAGTGATTTGCTTTTTCCCAACGCTAACCAACAGTGGTGTTCTCTCATCATAGGGGCCTAAGTTTGGGCTGTTAGTGCATTGGCCAAATTTGCACTCAGCTTAACCCCCTAAATTTTTTCCAGTTGGGGGTTACAAGAAATAAGCCATATTTTTTCCACAGACCAATGCACTAAATGTCCATGCAAATGATCAATGCCTCCGAAGAGACAATCGAACACCAGCATGAAAATATTTTGCCAAAGTAGAGGAGGGTGGGTGGGAAAAACGAAAATCAGCCACCAGCCACAATCGATGATTACCGGAGATGTTTGCATTCTCAATGTTGAAATCAAAGTGGGAGTAAACATTAAGTTACAAATGCATTTATACGATCTTAAGACCCATGCTAACTTGTATCTAAAAACAATGGGAACAATATAAGCCCAATTCCCTAAACAATATGATACCTCATTGCACAAAGCCACATGGGGCTTGGACCATTCAGTGTTATCCAAATAACATTCTAAGGCGATAGAGCACGACAGGGGTGTTATCCTACAGATACTAAGGGGTACAGTAATTGGTTACCCTTCCTTTTAAATAAGCAATGACACGACCTCTTTGCCCGAATTAACCGTGATGTAAAATTTCATTTTAATCCCTATAAAAACCTTCACTTTTTATAATTTCAATAAATTCTTTGTAGTGATAAAAAGTAATAGTTTTCTCATTGTGCTTTCAAGGCAGTATTTACAAAATTTGATCAATGTTTATTGATTGAATTATGCATTTTCTAAACCAAGATTTTTTTAGGAAATCTTTTCATGTAAGATGCATGCAGTGGTGGATGAGCTTAGCTAAGTACTTTTGTGAGGCAAAGCTGCATTTTTGATTAATTCAATTTTTCTTTTCTTTATTGGTAATTTTGTAATTTTTTATGCCCAGATTTCTTCAATTTTGCCAAAAGTCTTTGCTCAGAAACAACCTTCTGTATTTTAGGAAAGCCAGACCATGTAACTCAAGCAAAAAGATTGGTTCTGAATGCACTGCAAACCCAGGGAGAAATAAAAATGCATATTCCAAGGGATCATCACAAGTACCTTCTTGGTAAAGGCGGCCAGAAGTTGAAGAAACTTGAGTTGCAGACAACTGCTAAGATCAACATTGCAAAGGATTCAGACATTGTCACGATTACTGGAACAAAGGAAGGCATTGCTAGCGCTAAACATGAAATTCAATTGCTTTCAGATCAACAGGTAATGTCAATTTCACACTTTGTGTTCAGTAACAGAACCATTTGCTAAATATTTTTATTTGGAAATTGTTGCAGAAAATGCGTCATTTCACAGTCCAGCAAAAGTGATGTCCTATTGCACAGTCCTGCAAAAATGATATAAAAATGTGTTTGTTGCGTGTGCAAAAATGATGCCTTCATATTTTTTAAGAAAAATCACATAAACAACTATTGCAAATCAAATTCTGTGGTGTTCTCTTCCCAAAGTGCATGAGCATCCAACTGCGTCGTAACTTTGAGTTACTCATGCACACATAACTCAACACTGTTAACAAATCTGCATAGGGATCAAATCTTTGAAAAGGCTAGTGTAAATGGCTATTACATCTTTCTTTTGATTGAATGGCTTGAAAGAAACTTTAGCTACTTTAGTTCTACAATAACCCACAAATAATGAAATATATTTCATGCTTATATAACTTTTACGTATAATGGATTTTACGAAATCATTCTCCAAGACCATGAAGTGATGAATTGATTCCACAGACCTGTACTGATCTTATCTTGATGATAATTATCATGCACCACCATCTGATCATGGCAGCTTCATTTATATTCAAATCCTTTAAGATGTATTATTCTGAGAAAATCATGATCCTAAACAATTGTAGATTATAAAGACAGTTGTACTGTAATGACAATAAAGTATGTATGATTGAAAAGTCTTCTGCAAAAAATTGAAAGTAATTCGAAAAGAAAACCATGATAAAGCATGCCCACAGCTTTTTCACCTGTCATATTGAAAGTTTTCAAAATCCTGATACATGGCAACTGAAAGAAGATCAATGTAGTAGAATTCATACCCAGTGGTTTTCCTTAAAATATACTCAGTTCAGAAACATAGATAATATAAGATAGGTTATTGTCTTTTTATACAAATCAGTGCCAAATATAGCTTACAGGCTTGTTTGTGATGGCTTATTTCGAACACATTTTGTGTGTTTTGCGTGAGTACTTTTCGTTGTTGCAAATCTCACCTGACATCTAACTTGAGACAGACTTTAACATTACAGTATTTGTCTGGCCATATTTACAACTTAAACAATGCTCCTTTCCATAGGCCAAGCTTGCTTTTGAAAGACTGCCAATCCCCAAGATCTATCACCCGTTTATCTTTGGACCAAACAATACGACATTGGAGAACATAATGTCAATGACTGGTGCAAGGATCAATATACCACCACCATCTGTCTACAAGGATGAACTGACAGTTGCTGGAGACAAGGAAAATGTCAAGAAAGGTGTGCAAATGATTATGGATATCTATGAGGAAAAGAAGCGCAAATGCACCACAGTGTCTGTTGAAGTGCCAAAACAGCAGCATAGGTNAGTCTTGCGCCAATTGAAAAAGTCTTGCGACAAAGTTGCCCTCAAAGAATCGATAATATCAACATGGTGAGCAATAAAAAAGGATCGACTGTTGCGCTAAAGACTTTAGAAAAGTATGACAACAGGGCTGCTCTTGGATGGAACTAACATTGAGGAGATCGATGGGAAAGATTCTACTCTGTATTTAATACTTCATCTTATATTTACTATATTTAGTCTGTTCATAACCTTGTTAGTGAAAGTGGGGTTGATTTACGACTATATACAACTATAGTTTCATTTCTGCTGGAGACTGGCCTTCTTGTTTTGAATACCGCTCGCCTGCTAAAATGCTCACGGCCAGGCCTGAGATAATATAAGATAGGTTATTGTCTTTTTATACAAATCAGTGCCAAATATAGCTTACAGGCTTGTTTGTGATGGCTTATTTCAAACACATTTTGTGTGTTTTGCGTGAGTACTTTACATTGTTGCAAATATCACCTGACATCTAATTTGAGACAGACTTTAACATTACAGTATTTGTCAGACCATATTTACAACGTAAATAATTCTAACCTATTAATTCTAATTTTTAAAATTGTCCAGAACTCTTGAACGATATGATTGATTTTGGTGCAATAAATTTCTATATCTAAGTTAGCCTTTTGTGCTTCAAAATGATAGGTACTTCAGTCCAATAGACAATAACGCTAAAAATGGCAGCCGCGTAAAGCATGCTTGTAAAAAGCTCCCTGACGACCACCTAACGACATACAAATGTTGGTCTGCCGTTTCGACTAGCTAACCGAAGCGGCCTAACCCGCTTCTCCCTCTTCTCTTGCATTACACGTTCATCCCCTAACAATTATATGTCAGCCTCAATGTCCGAATTAACTTCTCCTTCAGCTACCAAGACCCAGAAAACTCCTCTTCATCCTCTAAAGTTTCTCTGAAAATGCTGTGTAACTGCTTCTAATACTGTAAGTTGGCCTCCATGTTCTAGGAAACAAAATTTACCGCGATCGCAAAAATGTAAACACAGATATTTGACACGCACCACTTTCTCAAAAACTTTGACCTGACCCCTGTTGACCTTTTGTAACCAAAAGAATGCTCATCCCTTCCTGTACACAATGCTACTAATCCCGTTGACAAAGTTCCTTTTGTTTAGGCACTGTTATGCAATTTCTAAGGCATTTTTTGAAACGCCACATGGCGTCTTCGTGGAAGAGAAGCTGAACTGGGGAGGACGCCATATGGCGTCTTCGGGGAAATGAGGTTGCACTGTGGAGGACGCCATATGGCGTCTTCGGGGATCAATGAGTTAAGATGTATTATTCTGACAAAATCATGATCCTAAACAATTGTAGATTATAAAGACAGTTGTACTGTAATTGCAATAAAGTATGTTTGATTGAAAAGTCTTCTGCAAAAAAGTTGACGAACCATGCTCACAGCTTTTTCACCGGTCATATTGGAAGTCTTCAACATTCTAATACATACAATGCCTGCCAAAAGTCTTGAAACAAGCTAATTTTGCCTTGTTATGCGATTTCCCCCTCTCCCCCTTAGAACAATGTTGTTCTGTGGCGATAAAATGAGGATGACAGGACGATTCGCGACTCGGATGGAATGCTAGGACAATAACCTTGCAAATCAACATTGTTTGGGGGAAGGGGGCGCCTCAACTAATCTCTACGGATAGAAATGCGGAAAAGTGTGTCATTATCAAGAAATATCCTAAGTGTTCCAAGGACTTTTGGCAGGCATTGTAGCAACTGAAAGAAGATCAATGTAGTAGAATTCATACCCAGTGGTTTTTCTTAAAACAGGCCTTTCAGAAACATAGATAATATAAGATAGGTTATTGTCTTTTTATACCAATCAGTGCCAAATATAGGTTACAGTTTGTTTGTGATGGCTTATTTCAAACACATTTTGTGTGTTTTGCGTGAGTACTTTTCGTTGTTGCAAATCTCACCTGACATCTAACTTGAGACAGACTTTAACATTACAATATTTGTCAGGCCATATTTACAACTTAAACAATGCTCCTTTCCATAGGCCAAGCTTGCTTTTGAAAGACTGCCAATCCCCAAGATCTATCACCCGTTTATCTTTGGACCAAACAATACGACATTGGAGAACATAATGTCAATGACTGGTGCAAGGATCAATATACCACCACCATCTGTCTACAAGGATGAACTGACAGTTGCTGGAGACAAGGAAAATGTCAAGAAAGGTGTGCAAATGATTATGGATATCTATGAGGAAAAGAAACGCAAATGCACCACAGTGTCTGTTGAAGTGCCAAAACAGCAGCATAGGTANTCATAACCTTGTTAGTGAAAGTGGGGTTGATTTACGACTATATACAACTATAGTTTCATTTCTGCTGGAGACTGGCCTTCTTGTTTTGAATACCGCTCGCCTGCTAAAATGCTCACGGCCAGGCCTGAGATAATATAAGATAGGTTATTGTCTTTTTATACAAATCAGTGCCAAATATAGCTTACAGGCTTGTTTGTGATGGCTTATTTCAAACACATTTTGTGTGTTTTGCGTGAGTACTTTACATTGTTGCAAATATCACCTGACATCTAATTTGAGACAGACTTTAACATTACAGTATTTGTCAGACCATATTTACAACGTAAATAATTCTAACCTATTAATTCTAATTTTTAAAATTGTCCAGAACTCTTGAACGATATGATTGATTTTGGTGCAATAAATTTCTATATCTAAGTTAGCCTTTTGTGCTTCAAAATGATAGGTACTTCAGTCCAATAGACAATAACGCTAAAAATGGCAGCCGCGTAAAGCATGCTTGTAAAAAGCTCCCTGACGACCACCTAACGACATACAAATGTTGGTCTGCCGTTTCGACTAGCTAACCGAAGCGGCCTAACCCGCTTCTCCCTCTTCTCTTGCATTACACGTTCATCCCCTAACAATTATATGTCAGCCTCAATGTCCGAATTAACTTCTCCTTCAGCTACCAAGACCCAGAAAACTCCTCTTCATCCTCTAAAGTTTCTCTGAAAATGCTGTGTAACTGCTTCTAATACTGTAAGTTGGCCTCCATGTTCTAGGAAACAAAATTTACCGCGATCGCAAAAATGTAAACACAGATATTTGACACGCACCACTTTCTCAAAAACTTTGACCTGACCCCTGTTGACCTTTTGTAACCAAAAGAATGCTCATCCCTTCCTGTACACAATGCTACTAATCCCGTTGACAAAGTTCCTTTTGTTTAGGCACTGTTATGCAATTTCTAAGGCATTTTTTGAAACGCCACATGGCGTCTTCGTGGAAGAGAAGCTGAACTGGGGAGGACGCCATATGGCGTCTTCGGGGAAATGAGGTTGCACTGTGGAGGACGCCATATGGCGTCTTCGGGGATCAATGAGTTAAGATGTATTATTCTGACAAAATCATGATCCTAAACAATTGTAGATTATAAAGACAGTTGTACTGTAATTGCAATAAAGTATGTTTGATTGAAAAGTCTTCTGCAAAAAAGTTGACGAACCATGCTCACAGCTTTTTCACCGGTCATATTGGAAGTCTTCAACATTCTAATACATACAATGCCTGCCAAAAGTCTTGAAACAAGCTAATTTTGCCTTGTTATGCGATTTCCCCCTCTCCCCCTTAGAACAATGTTGTTCTGTGGCGATAAAATGAGGATGACAGGACGATTCGCGACTCGGATGGAATGCTAGGACAATAACCTTGCAAATCAACATTGTTTGGGGGAAGGGGGCGCCTCAACTAATCTCTACGGATAGAAATGCGGAAAAGTGTGTCATTATCAAGAAATATCCTAAGTGTTCCAAGGACTTTTGGCAGGCATTGTAGCAACTGAAAGAAGATCAATGTAGTAGAATTCATACCCAGTGGTTTTTCTTAAAACAGGCCTTTCAGAAACATAGATAATATAAGATAGGTTATTGTCTTTTTATACCAATCAGTGCCAAATATAGGTTACAGTTTGTTTGTGATGGCTTATTTCAAACACATTTTGTGTGTTTTGCGTGAGTACTTTTCGTTGTTGCAAATCTCACCTGACATCTAACTTGAGACAGACTTTAACATTACAGTATTTGTCTGGCCATATTTACAACTTAAACAATGCTCCTTTCCATAGGCCAAGCTTGCTTTTGAAAGACTGCCAATCCCCAAGATCTATCACCCGTTTATCTTTGGACCAAACAATACGACATTGGAGAACATAATGTCAATGACTGGTGCAAGGATCAATATACCACCACCATCTGTCTACAAGGATGAACTGACAGTTGCTGGAGACAAGGAAAATGTCAAGAAAGGTGTGCAAATGATTATGGATATCTATGAGGAAAAGAAACGCAAATGCACCACAGTGTCTGTTGAAGTGCCAAAACAGCAGCATAGGTACATTAGAAGAGCAAGGGGACAAGGAATCCAGGAGATTTTTGCACTAACAGGTCAGTGCTTTTACTCTTTCAACTGCTGGTTAAGTGCCAAAAAAGTTTAGGCCGTCTTTCAGCTATCAAACAGGATTAATTCCAATTCATGCAGTACCCAGGTACAACAAATTTGCAAGCGCCTAATCTTTATTTTGGCACACATGACACTGTACAGTACTCTCGATTCTGGAATAAACGGGGTGGGTGGAAAATTTCCTGAAACTAAATAAAAGGGGGGCTAGAATTAGAACGCACCATTTATTTTACTGTAACGTACACCACAAACAAGTTAACAATGAAAGAAAATTATCACAATGAGAAATGCAGTTCAAATCACATTTAGGAAAGATAATTTCACATGTTTCACATTTCAAGAAGCTCAAAATTAATAATTAATAAGAGTCTCCTTGGGTGGATTTATTCCAGACTCTACATTATATATTTACATTGAGAATAGAATGGAAAATTTTGGCAGATAAAGTCAGCAAATAGTCTATGACAACACAAAATCTTTTGGCAGAAATTGTCTATATAACTTTGTCAGTAACCTGCAGCAACAGATCTACTGTAGCCGGCAAAGGTTTGTTTCACCAAATTCAAGTGATCAATCTCTTGATAAAACATCTTTTGATTTCTTCAACATATTTCATGCCATGAAAAGTTGTGCCTTGAATGCAAAAAGTAGAATTATACTAAAACTTCCCAGGAGTATGGTGACATGGTTTGAAATGGGTAAAACAAACGTTGGCCAATTGTAGGTTTATTCTTCAGATTTGGGATGAATGGAATTTTGCAAATCCATGTGTAAAAGATTCTATTTTTCACACAAGTCATTATTCTTTATTTATTATTACAAATGTTTATTGGTCCATTATTTGCTGCAAGAAGGGTAATAGTAGCTCTGAATCTCTGTCTTACCACAGCGAAATGTTAGTTGATCATTTCTGACTGATTTAAAGCAGAGGAACAACAAAACATCTTTCTTCTTTTGGCTGCAAGTTTCTCTTGTGGCAGGAAGATTTCTGTAACAATTCTTGTATCTCTAAAGTATGTTTTAATTTGTAGTGATTATTTCTTAAAGGTTTCTTAATTTGTAGTGATTATTTCAACATTTCTCTCATGTTCAAGGATGAATATTTAACATTTCCTTTTAATTATCAGTGTTTAAACTGCTAAGAATATTGAAGTACTGTAGATGCACAGATATTATACACAGTTCTTAACTTAACAACCATGAATTCATCACAATTCCTCATAGAAAGATTGACAGGAAATCTTATAAATTCAAAAGAAATGTGAACAGAAAATCTATATTGTGTTCCGAAAGAGCTACTGTATATCCAATAGATGTCTTTTAGAACTTAACATCCACAATCATGACTGTTTCAAATCCTTGTTGTAAGTGGAAAGGACTCGACAAGGTGCTTTCTTTGTTATCTACTTTGATGCTGGGATATAAAGTCAACTCTGCTGACAATGCTTGATACATCTAATCAGTAATCCAAGGGTGGACATGNTGACAGGAAATCTTATAAATTCAAAAGAAATGTGAACAGAAAATCTATATTGTGTTCCGAAAGAGCTACTGTATATCCAATAGATGTCTTTTAGAACTTAACATCCACAATCATGACTGTTTCAAATTTTTATGAATTCAGAATTCTTATCAAAGAAGTGTACACTGGACATCTTTTTTCATAGACTTTATTTTCTTTGTTGTAAGTGGAAAGGACTTGACAAGGTGCTTTCTTTGTTATCTACTTTGATGCTGGGATATAAAGTCAACTCTGCTGACAATGCTTGATACATCTAATCAGTAATCCAAGGGTGGACAGGTTGCAGTGAAGACAGTGGTCCTATGTATGTCCACATAACCAGTTTATTCCACCTATACTATGTTAATGTCTGTCCCTAAAATCGGGTTTATTTTAAATTCCTTTCAACAATATTATTTTGCAACTAACTTGGACTGTTCATTCTCTTGAATGTTGGTCAATATTTGTCTTCAAAATTGGGTTTGCTCGGAGTATTATAAAAATCTATGTCCCCAAAACCAGTCTTCTTAAGAGCGCAATTTGTACAGGTACACTGAAAAATGGGTTGGTGAAATCGTTTTTCCAGGACATACATAGGACCACCAAAAACACAGCACATGCCCACCCTTGGTAATCTTCGTCACTTTTTCCTTTGAAGTCTCCTATGTTACTTGTGATCTGCATTTTGGTGCTTACAGTATGTACCTTACCTTCTAAACTTGATTCTGTCATCCTAACTCATGTTTGGCTTTGAAAAATTGAACAAGCAGTTAAATAATGTGTTGTTTTCGAATCTGACAGGAGTGTCGGTGGAAGTACCACCAGATAAGTCTGATGAAACAACCATCACATTGAGAGGAGAACCAGACAAACTTGGACTGGCACTGACCCAAGTTTACGAGAAGGCCAACAGTGTTGTGACAGTTGAGGTAGAGGCACCGAAATGGCTTCACAGATTCATCATTGGAAGGAAGGGTGAAAACATCAAAAAGATAACTGAGGGATCCACAAAGGCAAGTTTATTGATATTGTTTATGCTTATACTTACTGAAGGTAAGTCTTGGTGGAATCGTTCAGTTTTTGTAAGTGAGTAGATATTGTAGAATCTGACCATTGATAATTTATAAAGTGGACAAATCTAAAATCCACTAAAATCAATCACTCGTTGAAACAGACCTTTCATACATCCGCTTTCTGAGAAGTTGAACTTAGTTAGGTGCAAATTTTCCTTGCTTATACTTTGTGTAAAATATTCCGTGTGGAACAAAATCTACTGTGTGGAACAAAGTTGCTTTTGGCAGATAAAGTCATCAAAAATCTATGACAACACAAGAGCTTATGGCAGAAACTTTCTATATAGTTGTGTCAATAACCTGCAGAAATAGACATACTGCAATCTGCTAAAGTCTCTTTCACCAAATTCAAGTGATCAATCTGTTGATAAAATATCTTTTGATTTCTTTGACATATTTCATGCCATGAAAACTTTTGCCTTGAAGTTATACTAAAACTTCCCAAGAGTATGATCACATGACTTAAAATTGGTAAAACAAACCTTAGCCAATATTAGGTCAATTCTGCAGATTTGGGATGAATGCAGATTTTTGGCAAGTCCATTTGTAGAAGATTCTATTTTTCACACATTAAGTCCTTGTTCTTTAGTTATTATTACAAATGTTTATTGGTCCATTATTTGCTGCAAGAAGGGCAATAGTTTCTCTCAATCTCTGTCTTACCACAGCGAAATGTTAGTTGATCATTTCTGACTGATTTAAAGCAGAGGAACAACAACAACATCTTTCTTCTTTTGGCTGCAAGTTTCTCTTGTGGCAGGAAGATTTCTGTAACAATTCTTGTATCTCTGAAGTATGTTTTTATTTGTAGTGATTATGTCTTGAAGGCATAATATTTCTCTCCTGTTCAAGGATGAATATTTAACATTTCCAAGTTCTTTTTAATTTAGAATTGTACATGACTAGGTGATAAATAAATCAAATTAATTAATCCTAATTTAGATGGCATTGCTAGATCTTGTCAACTTTGTAGGCTGGACCAAAATATTAACTCCACATTCAGGGTATTTTATGGTCAGATTTGCTGCATTAAAAGGATACCTAAAACTTTTGACTTGACCTTAATCTCTTAAATTTAATTTAATTTTGACTTAATCTCTTGTTTTCTTGTAGTTGCATGTTGAAATCAGCAAAGAAGACAATGTCATCAAACTTGAAGGACCTCCAGGGGAAGTGGAGGCATGTCAACGAGCCTTTCAAGCATCAATTGATGAATTGGTATGAATTTATTATTTCTGTGTTATTTTTTATTGCACATGCCATACCATTTATTCAGTAAACTTTATGATATAATAATACAATAAAGTATTTCAGCGAATCGGTAAAGGCAGTAGTAATTTTATGTTTTTAGTATATGTAGACAATCATTTTTTTAGATATATATTACTACAAAGAGTTCGGTCCACAAGATTCGAGTGATTTTAACTTCAGGCGAATGTAAATCATAATTGTTGGAGTTTCTGAAATTTGTGTAAAAATTATGAGAAAATTGATGGGGATTAAAAATCTTTACTACTAAAAATTATGAAAAGCGAATGTAAGAAGGAAGGTTGCTTGAAATTTCAATACACCACTTTAATTAAGCGGCCTCGTATTGGAAATTCTTTGAAATTTCTTCCTGTTCCTCAAATGAAAATTTTGAACCTGGATTCAGATTTAGCTCCAGTGGCGGCTGGAAGTAAAAATTAGTTGTTAATCGGCGAGCGAAGCGAGCCGAAAAAATAGGGGGTCCGGGGGTACTCCCCCGGAAAATTTTTTGTGGCCACGCCCTTCAGATTGGCTTAGAACGCCGCAAATGATACAAATTTGTTGAAAATTAGCAATGAAAATCAGCATAGACATAAAGGGGTGACAGATATGAACAGTAATGGAGGCAAAAACTGGAGGACAGCTTTTCCATAGATATATATAGATACAGATCAAATCAAATGCAATTACTTCAGCGCTATGATACCACAAAATCACAGTTTCTTCTTTCCATACAATCTATTCTAAATTAACAGAACAGTAAACACATTCTATAAGATCATTCTGAGGATCGTGTGACGTATATGTGATTCTCTCTTTGTCGAGAAAGGCCCTGAGTTCACTACTACTCTCCTATAAGATTCATCAGCTCCATGAAATTCCCTCTGTTTGACGAAGATTTTGATTCATCGTGCCCTCGAAAGGCAAGTCCTTGTGCAGCCAAAAACACAGTAGCATCAATATGATGTTGAAACATCTTCGTATATCGGCTTGCGTTGTGACTGTGCCGGGCAATCTCTCTTTTTCTAGCCTCATCAAGAGCACATGCAACATCAACATTGCCCAAGAGATTGTAAGCTGTATGGTTAGCTATATGGGTCCTTGTCGCTTGGTGACTGTCAGCTACGTTCGAAAGGTTTGATGGAGCCGACTGGTAACCCCCAGGTTTCACAAAGGATCCTCCTTTCATCTGTAAAGTGNGATTTAGCTCCCAAACTTTAGTCTAGTTATGGGTTTTCAAACTGCTAGCGCTTGTGATGCTCATTTTATGACGATGTAAAGTTTGAAACTTTATTAGGGATTTGACTGCGAAAATCGTTTGAGGTGAAACTTTACACCCCGAGTCATTTTTCACAGTCAAATGCCTTATAGATTTTCAAACTTTACATCGCCATAAAATCAATTTTAAGACCACCAGCAGTATGAAATTTTGTAATTAGACTAAACTTTGGGTGCTAAATTCGAATCCAGGCTCTAAAATTTTGTATGAAAGAATTTTGAGAAATTTTCAAAACGAGGCTGTTAATTAAAGTGGTGTGTAGTGAGGGGAATTGAGTAAGAATTGTCTAAAAATTTGCAAATACGAAATAGAGGATGAAATGATGGCGTTTTGGCCTAAAATAATAGAACTGGACCTGGAAAATTTTGTGACCAGTTTTCCTAGGATTTTGGTGTTGCATGGGTCAGAACAGTTTGATGATCGTATCTCGACGGTGTTAAAAAGTAGGCTGTGAAATAACACGCTTTCGACGTCAATAGAGGTAAAAATTAACCTAAAGTATGTTCAAATTGACAGGTAAACACGATGGATTACGTTGAATTTGCTGTGCCCCAGAAGTGGCATCGTCACATCATCGGAAAAGCAGGCAGCAGTGTGAATCGTATCAAGACTGAGACTGGAACAGCTATCAATTTCCCATCTGATGACATAAAATCTGACGTTATCCGCATTGAAGGAAGCCCAAGTGGTGTTGCTGCTGCTAAAGCTAAGATCATGCAGATGGTTGAGAAAATGGTCAGTATCAAAAGTTTGAGAAGGGCATAAAAGGTTGATTAAATTGTGTGTGGTGTTAGCTGCAATACATAGTTGACATCAAGCAGCATCTTGCACGATAGAGGGTAAACAAACCAGAAATGTGTTGATGTGGACAATATAAGAATATATGCGATTTTGTAGAAGCTGAACCATTCTATTTTCGTCATCCTAAAGCTTATTTCTGGGCAAAAGTTTATATAATAATAATTTTTAGTCTTTTTTCAAAAGGGAGTTTTAGAAACAGTTTTTAAGTAAGGGATTGCCTTCAAATTATCATATGGTTTTTATACAAATTGATATGATTTCAATCGCGTCTGCGAAAAGGCAGGCATCACATGATTTATTTTGTATAAGAAAAATTATTGATACAAATTGTATACAAATTGTCTGTTTTCTGAAGGAATTTTAAAACAAATTATCAGATATTTTTCGATCGATATGACCAAGTAGTGAAATAGATGTTCAAATTAAATACTATAAAATTGCCTACTGTATGTTGCCTTTATGCCTTTATACTATATAATTGCCAGTGTTACTTCAAAACTGGCGCATAATTCATGATTGCCCACTTTTAGATTCTACAGAATAAGTAGCAACAGTGCCCTAGAAACTTGGTAGCAATGTTTGTGTTGCGTGTTACGTCGTTATGCATATGTAAACTAATAATTATTTTAAAATGCGACAATATACTAGAATAGTGACAATACACAACGTTTTGAGCTTAAATCTTCATCAGGTGTAACTGAGGCCATCTACAGTACAATACAATATCAACAGTTAGATCATTTGATTCGTTTAAATCCATGAAGTGATTAATTGATTCCACAGACCTGTGCTGATTATTATCATGATGATAGTTTATCATGCACCACCATCTGATCATGGCTAAAATAAGGTTCATCCATTCGTCAGTCCACCTCCAAGGACATTTCCTTAACTTCTTTGTTACAATAAACCTTTCTTGGTTTTACTCTGCAGGTTTTTGGGGGGTTCTTATAGTTTTTGGAATTCCAATTTGTAAGGGATTTTATTGGCAAACGAGGCTACTTTAGAGTAACTTTGTGCTGACATATTTTAGCGAATGAACGATTTAATAGACCTGATGAAGAGTTAAGCTCGAAAGGTTGTGTATTATCACTATTCTAGTACATTGTTGTATTTTAAAATAATTATCAGTTTACAGTGCCCTAGAAACTTGGTAGCAATTAACTCTTAATGATACTCTTAATGAAACTCTTGAATTTAAATTTTCATAGGAAAATGAAAAATCCCGTGACATCATCATTGACCACAGATTCCACCGCAACATTATCGGAGCTGGTGGCGACAACATTGGCGAAATCAGGAAGAAGTTCAACCAAGTGCAAATACTCTTCCCTGATTCAAACAAGAAGAGCAGTGTAGTGACCATCAGAGGACCAAAGGAAGAAGTTGATAAATGCTATGCCTACCTGAAGAAATATGCAGCTGAGCTAGTTGCTGCAAATTACCAAATAGAGCTGCCCATAATCAAGAAGTTTCACCGTAATATCATCGGCAAAGGTGGGCAGAACGTGAAGAACATCAAGGACCAGACCAACACTAACATCAAGATACCAACGGAAGGCAGCCCTAGTGATGTTATCGTCATCACTGGTCATAAGGCACAAGTGGAGAAGGCGAGAGACATGATTCTTGCACTTCAGAATGAACTGGTAAGCTTTTAGTTGATTTGTTCGTATTTTTTGGAAGAGTTTCACAATTAACGTTCTCATCGCATGGTATATATGATTATAAAAAGCATAGCGGGATATTTTATCAAAACGAATTAAAGTCTGTGTCAGTTCAACTCTACAAAAATACATATGATTGAATATAGTGTACAGTTAGAAAAGGGATTAACTACTCAAAAGAAAGCAGGCATCGATTTGGTCTTTTGCGCTTTTATTTTTCTTCCAGTGCTGACTAGTTTCGCCCACTAGGGCATCTTCAGAGCAACTGAATAAATTTAACAGTTTGATTTAATATATTTAAAAGTCCATCAAGATGTTCATTTGAAAACAAACAGATAAAAACAGATAACTGAATATCCTAATTTAAAACCCAATCTTGTGTCCAAGCTCGATTCTTGTAGCATAGTCTATTATCCTCGGCAGTAGTGTTCAATTCAACTTCAACTGAAGGAGAACGTTTACCAGTTTCTCAGCTAATTTCCAAGTGCTGTACGTACCCCCTTAAATTTTGCTCATAACAAGTGCGCGTCGAATTTACATTTTAATCAACTATTACCCCTGATGATGATTTTGTTTGTGCTTGAGTCCCAGAAACCCAAATTTCAAATCGTTTTAGCATTTTTGTTTTCCATCAGATAACTGAGGCCATCTACAGTACAATATCAACAGTTCGATCATTAGACTCTTTTATATCCATGAAGTGATGAATTGATTCCACAGACCTGTGCTGATTATTATCATGATGATAGTTTATCATGCACCACCATCTGATCATGGCTAAAATAAGGTTCATCTCCTCGTCGGTCCACCTCCAAGGATATTTCAGAGATAGATCACTTTGCTTCAGGGATTTGCAGTCTTTTGCCTTGGACTGAAAACTATCTTGGGATGGTCTATTCCTAGTTTTTATGTTGTATATGGATGTCCTATGTACTGAAACCTTGATTTATATTGACCAAAGATATTCACAATTCAATAGGCCAGCATTGTGACTGCCGAAGTGACAATCCCGCAAAAGTTCCACACGTCTCTGATTGGTGCCAAAGGCCGTCTGATCAAGTCAGTGATGGACGAATGCGGAGATGTACATATCCACTTCCCAGCTGAAGGAGCAAGCAGTGATATTGTCACTATCAGAGGTGTCCAAGAAGATGTGGAGAAAGCCAAGGGACAGCTGCTTGAAATGGCCTGTGACAGTGAGAAACAGTTTGCTGAGAGGCAACTTAGTAGTTTCACTGCAGAAGTGCGTGCAAAGCCTGAATACCATCGATTCTTGATTGGCCGTGGGGGTCTTAATATTGGCAAGGTATGTAAACATCTTAGTTTTCCACAGGAATTGCATGAAAATTCTATCAACTTTTAGTTTTTATGGTATTATCAAGTGGGTGCATCATAGAGAAGGGGTACGATTTTTGTTAAACAGTAGGGTTTTTTGGGGATTTTTCTTAAAAACAAAAGGATTTTTTGCAAGAGCATATGGGAGTTTTATGCAGTGATATGCCCCTCAGGTATTATTGTGTACCCAACAAGGAAAGCGGAGAATGTGTTGGAGTAAGAAATCAAAGCTTGCAAGTTGCAGTAGCCCCAGGTGCAGTTATACCACAAACCTGTTTACGTTTGGTTTGTCACGCATAACGTCATGAAAGGAAACTATTTTTGACAGGTGTCATCCTGTAGGTATTTTGATTGAGGTACAAGCATAGATTTACACCTATTTTAGGAATCTTGTAAGAAGGTTTGCTTTTTTATGTCATATTTTTAAATTGGAAGGTAACTGAACATTGTCTGTCGATTCAAGTCACTAGATAGGTGACCATGGATAATTGACAAAATTTCAGATTTTTCCTGTGCATTCTTTTTCTACTTCAAATTTTCCAACGGGGTATTTAGGCATGTTCAGTTTTAGAAGTGCATTCCATTCCTCGCAAAGGGTACAATTTCTCAACCAACTATACGTTTACATTTAGATCCGTACAAACACCGGAGCAAGAATTATGTTCCCAACTACAAAGGATACTGAGAAAGATTTGATCACAATAGTTGGCAAAGAAGACGCTGTCGAAGCCGCCAAGGAAGAATTATTGAAGAAAATTCAAGACCTTGTAAGTAAATAGATACTACAGTAAATCCCCGCATATAAGAACCTATAAAAATAAGAACCTACAGGCGGTTTTCCTAAATTATGTACCTCGTAATTAAGAACCTGTTTCAGTTTGATGAAAAAATATGTTCTTATTACAAGGGTAATATAAAAGTTTGATTTGTTTATCTTCCTTGTTAAGTTTATTTTTATCCCAGTTAGCTGTTAAATTTTGAACCTCCTCCCCTGCTATTTGTAAGTTTAGCATTAGTTATTAGGTCCTTAATAACATTGCCAAACAATAATATGGTTGACAATCTCTTGATAATAACTCCTATTAGGTTTACACAAGGGACTCTTCGAATAAGAACCTTTATACCCTGAAATTGATCTAAGTACCTTTGAAATAAGAACCTAATTCAGACTGGCTCTCAAAAAAGTAGGTTCTTATATGCGGGATTTACTGTATATCTCAAGAAATATCTCATCAAACGAACGTATTTAAAGCTGCTAATATTNGGGTAATAAAGTTTGCTTTTTTATCTTCCTTGTTAAGTTTATTTTTATCCCAGTTAGCTGTTAAATTTTGAACCTCCTCCCCTGCTATTTGTAAGTTTAGCATTAGTTATTAGGTCCTTAATAACATTGCCAAACAATAATATGGTTGACAATCTCTTGATGATAACTCCTATTAGGTTTACACAAGGGACTCTTCGAATAAGAACCTTTATACCCTGAAATTGATCTAAGTACCTTTGAAATAAGAACCTAATTCAGACTGGCTCTCAAAAAAGTAGGTTCTTATATGCGGGGATTTACTGTATATCTCAAGAAATATCTCATCAAACGAACGTATTTAAAGCTGCTAATATTGATCTTCTGGAAATAATGCTGTAAATAATCAAGGTATCAAAGATTCCCAATGAACACTTATAGCAAAGTATGTGAAGTTCCTTTCAAACCATTAAATCAATCGAAAGATGCATCAACCAATCGTGCACTGTTTTAAAAAATGCTACAACCCGGTATACCAGGATATGATTGGGAAATGATCCAAAATGATCATTCCGTTTTTGTATCATGCTTTTGAGGTGTTATCAGGCACTAGGGACTGTCAGGTTTTTTTTCGTTCTGTGAAGACCATGAAATGATGAATTGATTCCACAGACCTGTACTGATTATTTATGATGATAATGTTATCATGCACCACCATCTGATCATGGCTTTACTTTTAAAGTAAATGAACGGAGATATAGCGCTTACGTTCCTATTGTTTTCATTGATCGAGAACATGAAAGATAAGAGGCTATATTTTGATTGCCCCAGTCCCCCGATAACTTTCATCTTTTGGTTATCATCTAACCTTTTATACTCTTATATTACCTTATTGTCAGAAATTGTTGCGAGAAGAAAAAGTTATGAAGTCGCAAATTACTCATCTGAAAAATGAAACTTAAAGTTGCGGGAATTAAATGTTTCGAGTAGGTAAATTTTTTAAAGTTGCGGGAATTAAATGCTGCGAATTAGAGAAATTTCGCGCAAGGTTACATTTCTTGCTTTGAATCTCAAAAGCTTTTATTGTGTAGGGAAAATGTTATCACAACTTGCCCTTATCCGCCCTATCACCCAACTTGACAAAAAGGGGTAAATTTTTACTCAAAAAGTAAGTTACCAGAATTAAAGTTGCGAACGGCAATTTTTTTAAAAGTTGCGGGAATTTAAAGTTGCGAATCGGGTAAAGTTTAATTGTTGCAGGAGTTAAAAGTCGCGAGTTTTTGGCCAAAATTGACAATAAGGTATGCAGAGAAACTGCTTTCAGTATTATATACGCTATCTTCATATTTCCTCATAGTCAGTAGCTTTTCCCGGGTAGCCTATTTGTCCGACTGTATTGTTTACCTCGCTCTGCTTCAAGCAAACTTATCATGTTTCTGTTTACACAGGAAAATGTTGTCGAGGGGACAATTGATGTTGAACGCAAACATCACAGCCATTTCACAGCAAAACGAGCTGCAATTCTCAGAGACATTGCAGAAGAATATGGAGGTGTTTCCATCAGCATGCCAAGGGAGCCCGAGTCTACACGAGTCACCCTGAAAGGTGCCGCAGATTGTGTCGAGGGTGCTAAGCAGAGAATCATAGAGATCGTTGAGGAGTTGGATGCTATGGTTACAATTGAATGCGAAATTGCCCAGAAGAATCACCGCTACGTTATGGGGAACGCTGGAAAGAACGTGCAAGAAATCACTGCCAGAAACAACGTGCTAATTAAGTTTCCGCGAAGGCTAGCAGCAAACGGAGATGCCGGTGAAAACGCAGAGAAAGAAGAGAATGCTGAGAAGGCAAAAGAGAATGGTGAGAAGGCAAAAGATAATGCTGAGAATGGAGAAACGAGCCCCCGTGCTACATCGGATATTATTTTGATAACTGGAAGCAAAGAGAATGCTGAGAAGGCAAAAGAGGAACTTTTGGTGAGTTTTTTATTTCACCCGAGGGTGGGGTAACTTCCATATATACTGGTACGTGATGTGCCATTTTGCGGGGGTGCCTTTTTCAGGCAGAACATAATTTTAGGGTGTCAGTTATGGTAAGATCATATGTCCATAAATTTTGGGGTATCATTTTTGGTATGATCATAAATTTTGGGGTATTTAATTTTCTACTTACCGAGATATCAGAAAATATCTACCCGGGGGGGTAATTTGCCCCCCAGCCAAAATAGGGTTAAACATGCTTTTTGTAGCATTTCATCGCTGTGAGTTAATGGTTCAAAACAGGACTGGGCAGTTATTTGATTGATGAATGCTCAAAATAAGGCGAGCATTTTCACTGTTCCGTTATGAGTCCCCGTTGAGCAAGGTTTACCGCAGGGATACAAGGGACTCATGTAATCATTCTAGCCATGCTGCTGTTCATGTGAAGTTGTTTGTTATTTGCGTGCTCTTACTTTGTAAGTGATACTTTTAAAAAGATGTGAGAATACGATACTAACGTTTCACCTTTGCTTTACAGGAATTGGTCCCTGTCCCAGAGACAATTCAGATCCCCTTTGATTACCATCGTTACGTCATTGGACATAAAGGGGAGAACTTGCGTGTGCTCATGAATGCCCACCATGTCAACATCAATATCCCAGCAGCCAGACTTGAGTCTGATAATGTCGTTGTAACAGGACCACCAAAGAATGTTGTCAGTGCACTTGAAGCTTTGAGAGAACGAGTTGTTGAGATCGAAGCTGTTATTGAAGATCAGGTATGTTTCATTAGCCTAGCCATCAAATTTTGATTGGCGTACAACTTGAGATTGAAGCTGTTATTGAAGATATGGTATGTTTCATTAGCCTAGCCATCAAATTTTGATTGGCGTACAACTTGAGATTGAAGCTGTTATTGAAGATATGGTATGTTTCATTAGCCTAGCCATCAAATTTTGATTGGCGTACAACTTGAGATTGAAGCTGTTATTGAAGATATGGTATGTTTCATTAGCATATGCAGCAAATCTTGATTCGTGTGTGGAAGTTGACACACCCCTGCACAGCCGAGCCTATCAAACTACCTAAAACTCACAACAAACTCAAATTACGTCTTCTTGCTCCACTGCGTCTTCTTGTTTCCCAGTGTCCGCCACAGGGAAACAATAAGATGTACTTTTTAGTCACGGGCTAAAGGACACAAATATAACAATATCTTTCGACGGTAAAGGACACACAAAGAAAAAACTATTTTGGGTAAGTTCCCTGCGACTCAATTTGAGCAAAGTTATCAATGATATTAACTCTCCAAATTCAGAGTTTGAAAAGTGTTCCGAGATCCGAAGCAACTTCATCCAACAGCTAGCAGGGGTCGTGTTTTCGTTTTCCTTCTCAAACTGTACCACATTTGGACGCTCGATGCAAACCTCTTTTCTAGCAAGTAAAAAGGTCTATTTCAAATCGTTTTAGCATTTTTATTTTCCATCAGATAACTGAGCCCATCTACAGTAAAATATCAACAGTTCGATCATTAGACTCTTTTAGATCCATGAAGTGATGAATTGATTCCACAGACCTGTGCTGATTATTATCATGATGATAGTTTATCATGCACCACCATCTGATCATGGCTAGAATTAGGTTCATCTCCTCGTCGGCTCTCCTCCAAGGATATTTCCTTAACTGCTTTGTTACAATAAATCTTTCTTGTTTCTACTCTGTGTGTTTTCGAGGGGTTCTTATAGTTTTCGAAATTGCATTTGCAAAAGATTTTGTTTGCAAATGAGGCTACTTTAAAATAACTTCATGCTGAATAGTTTCTGGTTTCATGTATCCTTGCAGAAAATTTGAGTTTGAAAATTTATTCATAGAAACTGAAAAGTCATGAAATATCAGTGGATGTTCCTGCGAAGTATCATTCAAAGATCATTGGCAGTAGAGGAGATGTGGTGAGAAAGCTTCGTACCGAATACAAGGTGCAGATAAAAATACCAGCCCGGGCTGAAGAAGGCAAGGAGGCTGATACTGCTTTCAAGGTGGTCGGCTACGAAGAAAATTGTGAGAGAGCCAGGGTCGCTATTCTCGAAATGGTCAGCCATTTGGTAAGCATTTATTAATTAACATAGGGTCCAAATCTTTAAGAAGGGGTGTAAAATTATATTGCTTCTTTCTTTGAATTGGGTGGCCTGAAAGAAACTTTAGGTACTTTGCTGTAATTCTACCGGGTGCGCCAGGAAAAACTTCATGCGTTTGAAAAATCGTTGTACTTAAAGTACTGGATGGATTTAAATGAATAGATTCCGCTTGATGGTTTTTTTGCGTTTTTATGACCATACATAGGTAAACATAGGTAAATTCGAATTTACGAAAATTCATTGGTTGCGAAATGGCTGAAAGAGGGCCTAAAACACTCGATTTAGGCCATAAACACTGGGTTTATGTCATCAATTCAAGGAATAGGCTTAATACGACACTATAGTTGTGAGTCACTGCTTTTTTGCTGGGTTTAGTACCGTCTTATTGCTTTCTTCATCAGGATGAGCTTGTTTCCATTGAAGTGAAGATTGACCCACGCGTCCACAATCGCATCATTGGCAAAATGGGCAAGTCTGTACGCAAGATTATGGATGAATTCAAAGTGGACATCCGTTTCCCACGTGATTCCTCCGAAGGCATTGTCACAATCACTGGCCGGGAAGATGCTATTGAAGATTGCGAGGAGCACTTGCTTACCCTTGAGGAGGAATATGTGAGTTCTTTGTTGTTAACCCTTTAGCACCATTTTATTTCATTTTCTTTTCATTTTACATTCTTTAAACACGGTAACCCCTTCAGCTAAGGCTGCTTTTCTTTGGGCCGTGACAAAAACTTACACAAAAAAATTCAATTGGTATAAATCTAAAATTAATAAGCCTTCTTAATATGTCTCTTGTTTTGTTGAATGTGTATTTGTCTGATTTCAGTTGTGGTCACAAAACAACTTTCATGGGTGATTGAAATTCTCAATTCAAAATGAACAATGAAACAGTAGTAGCTGAATGAGTTTTGAGACGGCCATTGATTTTTTGATGTCAACAAAATTGGCTGCAAGAACGGGCAGTTGCAAGACAGGCATCAAACTTGTCATGCCAACAGAACTAGAAAGGTAGCCTGCGTGCAGACTATACTTTTCCACTGCGAAGGAGTGCCAAGGAGGAAGGCTACTTGAAAGGCTGTTCCATATTTTACTTCTGTTTGTTTCCAATGCCCAAATCGCCGCGCTCACTAACTAATGTTATTTCTAGCATAATCTCTATGTTCGATTTCAGCTTGATGACGTGCACGAGCGTCACGACAGCCGCAGCACGATCTCAGATTACTTCAAGCAAAGATCCAGCTCTGGCAACCCCCGGGATAAAGATGGAGACCAGAACCCCAAGGGATTCGTCGTTCGCGGTGCACCTTGGGAGCAGCCTGGAAGAAATGGCAGCCAGCAAGTTCCAGACTCCGCAGACACACAGGATTTCCCGTCACTTGGTGTTGCTCCAAATGGTAATGATAAGCAGGGATCTGCTGCATGGGGTGCCTGGGGACGCAATTAATAATGGGGAATGAACTGGAATTTGCTTTGGACTCAGTTGCCCTGATTAAGTTGATATTTTCTCATCTTTGTAATTTTGATAACGAATTCTTGGGAAATGCTGCAGACCACGTATGTTTCTTCCGCTCGTGTTTTTGCGGTCAAATATTATGAATTTTGAAATGGTTTTCGGCTTATCTGCTAATTTAAAAATTTCATAGAGCTAAAGCTCAGCAGATAACAAGTTTTAGCTATGACTTCTTTATCGTT
>REGM01000051.1:10681-32754 GCA_004194415.1 Aurelia aurita | reverse complement strand
TTTCATTTTTATTTATTTAAACAGGGTAAAGTTATCAAATATATACATTGTTTTCCAAACTGCCCTGTGGAAAGAAAAAGATAAAAACCTAACTTACAATTCAAAAACACACAATAAAATTAGTTAAATACAAAGTAAAAGTAGTTCAAAATAGTAGCAAGGATCTACATGGGTTCCTTCATGTTCTAGAGTCTTCAAGACAGGATTTAAATTGTTTGAAGGTTTTGGATAATTTTGATTTTGCGTCCAGGCCATTCCAAAATTTCGCCCCTCTAAAGGAAAAGCATTTTTGGCTACATGTTGTTCGTAGAAACGGGACACATAGATCGGTTTCGGTGTTCCGAAGTTCCCGAGTACTGGTTTCTGACAACCTGTCGAACAGGCATGCAAGATACGAGGGAGCTTCATCATTTGTACATTTGTATACCATTTTCAATGTTTCCGATACAATCAAATCATTCACTGTCGGCCAGCCCAGAAGCTTATTCACTGTCGGCCTTAGCAGCTTTATGAATAAGCTTCAGCTTCGCAGCGGCTTCAGCTAATTTGGTCATTTTCAAGGTGACAAATGGTTGTCGAATCTTCCTTTCGATTTAATGGCTCAAAGGGAACTTCAGGTACTTTGCTATATTTCTGCTTTGGGGATTTTTGATATCTTTTTGAGTTTGTGACGTCATCAAATTGGTACATGGTAAACCGGAAAAGCTGCAGATTTCTGCTTCAATAAAATACGTCACAGATTTACGACGATTTTATTTTTGTTCATGTTTTTTCAATAAAAAGAAAACGCTGTAATTCTGAAAATAATCAACATAGCATAGTACCCCTCTCCTTCGCAGAGGCTCTTTCTTCCCGCTCATAAATATTAGCGTTTGTGGAGGAGATTGGCAAAGTACATGAAGCAACGGAGCTTTTCCTATCGATGAGTTACTGTTTGGAACCAATTGAGCTATGAAATCAAAGCTGCTCCTTCGCTAGCTACTTTCAAAATGAGACTAAAATCGTTCTTGAAAGATCAAAGAGGTTGATCTTCTAAAGCAACGTTCAACACATACATATGACTTCTGAGTCCCTTTCTTTTTATAAATGTTTCTTTTCTTTTATATAGGATATTAAAGTTGATTTATATTAGCTATTCATATTTTAGGTTAGTTTGTTTTTAAGCAGGGCACATTGTAAATCAGTTATTAAATTTTACTGAATGTATTTAACCCTGTTAAAATAAATATAAAAAAATGAAATGAAGTTCCTTTCGAGTCATCAAATCAAAGGAAAATTCAATAACCATTTATCCGATCTTTCTAAAAGATTTTACGCCTATGCTGCCCCCCCCCCCCATATTGTGTATCTGCTTGTCTTTGCTGGCTTGCATTTTGTGTTATGCTGTCCTATTACCCGTTGAGTAGAAAAACTTGCACCTTTTGAAAAATCATCAAATTTTTATTATATTACCGATTGTGAATATTTCTTTGTGTACCAGGTGTCCCAAAAAAAGTATACAGATTTGGTCGACCTTAGCGATGAGAATTTAGCGCGAATCATTCCGAAATCATTTTAAAACATACCTCGATAGTCAACAGATACCTTGTCTGTTGACATTGATGCTTTGAGAGTTGAAATATTAATCTTCAAAGGACAAATTTGCCGCGACCTCCAAACCTGAGCTTTGGCGCTTTGGCCTAAACAAACTGTTGAAGCACAGCGAATAAGTCAACAAAAGCCTTGAAAACATTTGTAACAAGAGGAGAAAAATTTTAAACTGCACAACAGATACATTTTACAACACATAATTTACGTGATACTTATCATCAAGGGAGCTCCAAAGTAAACTTCGTGAAATAGATTGTTGATATTAAAATGAATTAAGTTTACTTCGGACCTCCCTAGGTGATAAGTGTCACGTAAATTATACTTTTTAAAACGTATCTGTTGTGCAATTTTTAATTTTTCTCCTCCTGTTTCAAATTTGTTCAAGTCTATTGTTGACTTATTCACTGTGCTTCAAGAATTTGCTTAGGCCAAAACGCCAAAGCTCTGGTTTGGAGGTCGAGGAAAATTTGTTCTTTGAAAATTAATATTTAAACTCTCAAACCCCTCTCAAAGCATCAATGTCAACAAACAAGGTATCTATGTCCAAGTTGATTATCGAAGTATGTTTTTAAAATGTTTTCAGATTGATTCGCACTAAATTCTAACCGCTAGGGTCGAACAAATCTGTATACTTTTTTTGGGACACCCGGTACATTTGTGTCCAGGACCAAATCAATTTTAAGACATATTGCGAAGTCTTAAATGTCTTGAAATGGTTTTTGATGACAAGGTTTTTGATGCCGTAATTTCATAATTTCTCTCCCAGAAGAAGAAAATATCAATCCCACATCAAATTCATTTGGTCTTGACACAAGTACACAACAAGAAAATTCAAGATAACATAATCAAATTGTTGTGATTTTCCAAAAGGTGCAAATTTGTTTTACTCATCCGGTAAGTCTCTTTCACAGCAAGCATTGGCGGACCCTTCAAGTGACATAAGTAATGCAATAAGTGGATGCCAGGCCGTAAAAGACGCTAAGGATTCTGATGAAAGCACTGCTAGTAATGCGGAACCTTCGGCTGATCTCAAAGAACTGGATGAAGATTTCGAAGTTGATGCAGACAACGCAGATGCTGACAGCGATGAAGACGCAGCTTCAGACGAGGAACCTGACGCGGCTGTTTCAGAACAGGAGGTAGGACCCACCGATGTTGAGCTTGAGGAGCCAAATTCAGAGCAGAAGGATCCAGGACCAGCTAGTTGGGGCAGCAGGCGACGAGCTAGTTGGGGCAGCAGGCGACGAGCTAGTTGGGGCAGCAGGCGACGAGCTAGTTGGGGCAGCAGGCGACGCTCAGTTCGCAGACGCAGGTCCGTAAGAAGAAGACGCTCAGTTCGCAGACGTAGGTCCGTGAGAAGAAGACGCTCAGTTCGCAGACGTAGGTCCGTTAGAAGAAGACGCTCAGTTCGCAGACGCAGGTCCGTAAGAAGAAGACGCTCAGTCCGCAGACGCAGGTCCGTAAGAAGAAGATCAGCGAGAAGACGAAGTAAGGCCTAGATCAAACGTCGAGCCTGTCATGTGCCGAACCTAATGCCATTAAGTTCGACTCTGGCACGACTAGTTAAGCGACTTTGAATCAAACGTCGCACTTAATGGGTCGCTCTTAATGCAAAGACAATTGAAATACAACATGTCATATGTAACCTAGTAACAAANGGCAAAAAATGACATGGATGAAACTTGTCGAAAAAGATTTAGAAAACATCAAAGCTAACGTGATAATTAAAGATAGTAACGAAAACATAAGAAACCTCGAAATAAAAGATCATAAAGAACTGGCAAATCACAGACACGTAAGGAAGATTGTAGTAGACCGCGCAGTGTCCAACAAGGACGGAGGAGCGTAACAGAGAGAGAGAGAGAGAGAGAGACAGCAGCCACACAAACGCGGCACAATCTTTTTGGGACACACTGTAGTATGTGTCCCATGCACATGCACTTAAAAGTAACTGAACAGAGATATAGCAATCTAGTCCAAACATACCAGGTAAGTCAGAAAATAACGTGGGGCGTTTAACAATATTCTGGTGAGAAAGAAGTCAAATCGGGTGTGTTGAAGTTTCATATTGCAGAAGAAAGATTGAATTAGTTATAGAAATTTAGTTTGTTAAAATCGGTCATTTCCTTCCTTATTTATTTGCGATTTTGTGATATAGCCATTATTTTGGTGAAAAGTATCACTAGTAAAAGAACTTTCACTTGATAATGGGTTTATGCCCGAAACGTCGTACAAAACAAAATTCTATTCAAAGTACAATTATTTATACTGTATTTGTTTGTTTTAATGAAATATTGTGCAACACGCATACAAGAACATTGTTTGTACATTTAAAAGAACTTTCAGCTTGCTAACAGTGACAATTAAATGACTAGTCCCATAGGGATACAAAATAAGTAACATTAGTTTTTCCTTTTGTGCTCTAACACAATACATGCCTTTTTCAATTTTTTGGTAGAGAAACAATATGTTTGTCATGGTTTAGAAGGTCACAAGTGCATGAATATGAATCTAATTGAAGGCCTATTTTAGCAATCTTGCGACACACCATTTTACTACATTCGCTCGTAATTCTGGAACGGAAAGACCGATTTCGACCAAACAAATTTTCATATCTAAGTTAGCTTTTCTTCTACGCAGTGAACTTTAAAGAAACGAATTTGGGAATTAAACTGCATCAATAAAAATTGGCAAACATCCCACGTTTTTTCTGACTCACCCGGTAGAACAAAAGAAATACAAGCGCCTCTTTTGTTCCTATTGTTTTTATCAATCAAAAACATCAAATAGGCTATATTTAGATTATTTCCGTTCATTTACTTTAATACGCCCAGTGTTCTGTTTTGTAAATTTCCACTTTTCATTTCTATTTTCTGTGTTTTAGAAACGGCAATCAAGACTAGGCTGTGACAACACATTCTACCGAGGCATGCTGTCAACATGCAAACGTCGTGCACGAAGTCTCCTTGGGAAGCTGACATACCCCCAGTGCGTAAAATATGCAGGGATATATTATGTAGCAGTGAGGGCGGGAGGCAGATCCCATTACGGATGAACCCTATACTGACTTGGCTTGTGCTGAATACGCTCTGAATAGTTTTGCATAATCAGACACGGACATTTTTTATTGCTGAGAAGAGGCTCTGAATAATTTTCCATAATCATACACACACTTTTATATCTGAGTACACGCTTTGAATAATTTGCATAATTTGTTATTGTTGATCATACCTTTTGGATAATTTAGCATAATTCACAATTGTATTTTGCATAATTCGTTCTGAGGACCTGTTTGGATGAAGCTGAATTACCAAAAGATGAATGTTTATATGAGAATAGACTTGTTCCAATTCTGTTTCTTGCGCGGTTTCTTGTTTATTCAACGTGAGAGGAGGATAGTATTTTCCGGTTATCTCTGCGAAGGAGAAATGGGAATCTTTGGCAGTGGCAAAGAAAAGTACTGTTGTTGTTGTTGTTTATTTACACTGGGAGCAAGAGAGCAAGCCTAATATGAGGCGATTTACTCGCCAGGCCGCCCACCTATTATAATGGTTTTTCACATTCCGTGAGCATTTTCCTATTTTCTTCATAAGTGGTGCACAAGCTGTTTTGACGAATTCAACTCAGCTGCACGTTTTTCCCCATAAGACACTAGTTTATAAGAAACTAAGGTCTATCTCAAATTAGTTGTCAAGTGAGATTTGCGAAAACGCAAAATTGCTCATGCAAAACAATTCAGTTATTTTCATTCGCGGACATTTTCACGTGAAATCTAATTTGAGACAGACTTTAGTACTAGGATGACCGAAAATTCAAGAAACCCTAGTACTAAGTTCGGAAAGCACCAAGAAACTTTTAAAAGCTAAGTTCAAAAATATTATGATAAATATGTTGTTGAACCTTTATTCTAGAGTAATATCAAGTCTCGTTGTAAGTTTTGAACGTAATAGAACACTTCTCTTCCCACCTGATGTTTTAAATGTCAACCTGGAGTAGTGTTAGAAACTACATGATAGTTCCTGCACTTAAAAAATAAAAAACAAATTAAGAAACTTTCAGTACTAAAATGCGGAAATTTTCGTGTTAAATTAAGAAAATTTTAGTGGGCCTGATCCAAGTTTGTGATAAGAAAAGGTGGAGCCGAGTACCAAGCAATTGACGATAGCGCAACAACGGCAGATAATGTTACAACATGGTTCGTTAGTTTTGATTGACATGCCAGTACAAAGCGATTAGCGATCGCAGACAAAGGAATTTCTATACCCGGTTGGTCAAGTCATAAACAAAACAAAGCAAGCCGCAAAAGTTGTTCTGGAACCCAAGTCGCTAGCTCGATCGTTGTGCATGTGAGAAGTGGTTGTTAAGAGAAGACTCGAGTATATATTGAGAGAGGAAGGACACATCTAAACATCAGACAAGGGCATTTTATTTCTTTGGTCCCCCCTGTGCCCCCGGCTCGGCTCCTACGTCTATGCTTTTGAGAGATCCCATTATGGATGAACCCTATGCTGACATTTGCTATTGATGAGTGCATACATTTAATAATGTTGCATAATTCGCATTTATATTTTGGATAATTTTATTCGGGAAAGTTTTCCGTTACGGCTTAAGCTATATACTTTTATTGCTGACCATGCAGTTGGAATAATTTTGCATAATTTCAATGTTTGATTGAATTATGTTTGAACGACGAGAGAAGATTTTGTAATAATAGCATCTGTTGCGTTCTACATGCCATTATTACCTGACTGAAGCTTCAAAAATAACGCCTTCGTTCTTCAAATAGAACGACGCAATACAGGAATTGCGCCACTCCCATTGGCTAATCTCACAATTCTCGCGGTTTTCCCGCAGCCTTGTATAACATGAAACGAGGACGCGTTTTTGTCATGACAGCAGCTAGGCATACTATATGAGATTTGCAGTATACTTACGAGGGATAACAGTGAGAGACTATAGTCAAAATTAGAAGCTATCAGGTAATAATATTCGTACTTTCCAGTTTTGCTGTTGTACAAGAAAATATAAAGCCCTCGGTCTTGGCGCACAGACCTCGCAAGGTCAGTCTGTACTTTAAAGACCTGAAGCTTCATATTTTTCGGCACAACATAAAACTGGTTAGTATGAGCATAGTACAAAACGATTAGTGATTGCAAACAAAGGAATTAATACGGCCGATTGTCAAGCCGCAAATGCAAATAAAGAATGCCACATCTTCTGATACCTGAATGGCTAATTCACATTCGTTGTATGTTGCTAAGAGAACATTGGTTGCTAATGGAAGACATGATATATGTACCGTATATCTATATATATATATATACTGAAAAGAAGAAGGATGAATAAAATATCTGCTGTCGTAATTTTGTTTATCAAAAGTCGTTTTAAAAGTCCAGGCACTTGGCTTATTAATTTTCCTCGCTTGCTGTTATGAAGCTTCACAGAAAATCGTCTAGGCAACGGTTCCAATTTAGTGGGGGATTTGATAGCCAACGGTGATTATTAGAAACAATGTTGCCATATTCACACTGGAAATTGTGTAAGAACCCAAGTCTCCTCCTCCAAAAAATTCATGTGAAATAACAATGATCCAGGAAGAATCTCTCCAAAAGAAGAATTGACAAAAGTTTTGCATAGAAAGAACAAAGAACTACAAAGCAACTGGGAGACTAGCTCTCAATAGTGGTGAAGCATCTACAAAATCAAATCAAGTAACGGTTTAAAATGTTACCTTTCAAAGTCAACATGGTCAAACTAGTCAATGGCTTTCACACCACAGTTTTCTTCAGCAGTTGTCCTTAGGGTTCTTTTATTGGAGATTCATAGATCTTTCTTTCTGCTGAAACTCTGAGGGAAAATGTGACCTTTGTTATCAATGGTGCAACAATGGTGAGGGTCTACAGGGCAAGGGTGAAAGTGGGTAAGGTTTGAGTAAATTGCGTTAAAGACCCTTTATTGACCAGCATCCTTTGCGGCTTTCGATTGCTGTTCCCCACAGCTTCGACTCAATCGTATTATTTTCTGACATCCAGAAAATAGCACAGTTGTAATCCGTTTTAATCTTCGATTATTGCTCGAACAAGACGAGTCGAGTCCTACGAGTAGTACTGACTGAGGTGCATTTCATTATATTTCTCTGGTTTAATCTTTGGGTTTCTATTCGAGTTGAATGAAAACTTGCGATATCTGAATGTTTGTGGTCCATCTCGATTCCATGTTCAAAAGGAGGTAAACTGCTGGGGGACAGCTGCGGGGGCGGAGGTGAAATACAACACGAACGAAATGCCGTTTTGAAAACAAGTGATTGAAGTGAAGTAGAAGTGAATGTACCAGCGCAATGATACAGTTGGGCTCGTTGTTTTGAAGTTAGCAAGTCGAAGAAACGGGTAAGTAAAATCACACATTGTCAAATTAATTATCAGGAAAATTCATGCAAGCAGTCTTAGAAATATGAGTGAATTAGATCAGCATCGATGTTGTGTTGTTGGCTTCGTAGGCCTACTCGATTTACAAACAAATTATGATGATAAATTGCGAGGTTTTTATTAATTATATTATCCTGTCTGGCTTATTCTTTATTTTTTTTGCAGATCTGTATTGGGGAGGATTTAAAAATCAAGCCGTCTTTTCGCAACATATTTGCCTTTGGAACAAGAGGAAGATTTGATTAGGCCTACAGAAGATGTATCACCTGACCTGGGTGGATAAATAAGAACTCTAAAGACAGCTGCAGAAGCAACTGCAATTTCTTGGCGGGTTCAAGTGATTTTATATAGCTAACTGCCGGACTACAGCTTTTCAGTGATCAGCAGGATTAAATTAATTGTTGTTTATTTCATGGTGGAATGTCATGATAATACATTGGCTACATTGTTCAAATGTTGTGTTTGTTGTCTGTTTCCACTTTTTGCAAAAGCCAATACGCCGCACTCACTGACTATTGTTATTGCTAGTTATATATATATATGAGCTGATATTTCGCCTCAGCACATACTAGGCTTCTTCGGAGCTAAACTTACGAGTTAAAAATTTACACAATGTGATAGGCTATGCTGTGCTTAAGAGTTTTTCTTTCTTCTATTTATAGACAAGCCTATTTACCATTGCACATCCCCTAAAACCATTTTCAGGGGCCGCGGAGTGTTTCCAATGTGGAGGTAATTTTATCCTGAGATAAGAACTAAACGAAATGAAGTTTGTAAAATCTGCATTTAAAATTTTAATCTAGTCGTCAAAGTTTCTTAATTTAATTTCTTAATTTCAAAAATTCTAATTCAGTACCGGCAAACATGGGATCAGGAGAATTCAAAACCAGGTATCCCTAAAATGAGCTAAAATTAAACCAACAGCGAGGTCAGCTATCAGAGCTATGTATGGGAAAATAACTTGTTTTTGATCTACTTGCCAAAAAAAGAAATTTGAAGATCGGCCTTGTAGTCAAATTTTGGTGATTTTTCAAACAGGAGTACTTTTTTGGGACACCCATTACGAAGTGCAAATTTGCCAGAGACAGAGTACCAGTTCCTCCATCCCCCGAAAAAATCATGTGAAATAAAGCAATCGGAGAAGAAACCCTTCAAAAGAGGAAATGACAAAATTTTGTATAAACTAACAAAGAACTACAAAATTTGACAAATCTTTCATGCGCAACGGGGAAACTAGCTTTCAAGAACGATGAATCATCTACCTTATCATGTTGCAGTTTTAAATTTTACCTCTCAGTAAAGCCGATGTTATCTATATTGTCTATATTACATGGCTCTCATTCTACAGATTTTTCGGATTGTTCACTGTTCTGTTCTTCTGAGTCCATCACTTGAGAGTCCATCACTTCATCACCTTGCCTTGTCAGTTCAAGTTCTGAGGACGAAAGCATACCTATGTAATGTATATGATCATTGATCGCAAATATAAATCCTGAACTGCAAAACAACAAATTTACTAGCATTAGATACGACTAAACATTTCAATTTTTGATCTTCTCAGACTTCAATTTTGTTAAAGTTTTAGTTGACGGAGATAAATAGCTAACTCGAGAGCTGCATATGCAGCAAAGGCTCCATTTCTTTGATTGGCTGACGAGTTGACACACCCTATAATTTACATAGGCTTGACACCTATTCTATAAATAGAAAAGAATCTCTGCTATATCCAGGGGCGTAACTAGACCCATATTCTTGGAGGGGTGAAAATGGTTTTTGCCCTGCAAAACTGAGTGGTGCCCTGCAGACCTCAAAGCACACGTTCGTCTATAGGTTGGTAGTAAAGGCTTTTTCGATGTCCATTTTTTGTTTAATGATAATTTTCTAGGCAANTATAAATCCTGAACTGCAAAACAACAAATTTACTAGCATTAGATACGACTAAACATTTCAATTTTTGATCTTCTCAGACTTCAATTTTGTTAAAGTTTTAGTTGACGGAGATAAATAGCTAACTCGAGAGCTGCATATGCAGCAAAGGCTCCATTTCTTTGATTGGCTGACGAGTTGACACACCCTATAATTTACATAGGCTTGACACCTATTCTATAAATAGAAAAGAATCTCTGCGATGTCCAGGGGCGTAACTAGACCCATATTCTTGGAGGGGTGAAAATGGTTTTTGCCCTGCAAAACTGAGTGGTGCCCTGCAGACCTCAAAGCACACGTTCGTCTATAGGTTGGTAGTAAAGGCTTTTTCGATGTCCATTTTTTGTTTAATGATAATTTTCTAGGCAACAAAAAACCAAATTTGAAACTTAACTGCCTATGAAATACAGAGACCGCGGAGCATATTTTGGATTGATGGGGCTAGAAAGCAGTGGGAAACTCTGAGGGGGTCTGGGGGCGAAGCCCCAGAAAAATTTTCTCAACCACGCCCTCTACTTTGGCTATAAATGCGACCAACGCCCTTTTCATAGCTAGAAACACCTTAGAAAAGATCTTCATTAGTAGCATATTCAACAACTAAATCACCATAAAATCATAAAATCATCGATGAATAAAGTGTACAGTATTGCAATATTTCATCTGATGGCGAAAGGTTCATGTACCACGTACCACGGAGCGTCTTTTGGATTATGGGCAAGGGCCTGAAAGGAATGCCCCGCTTTAATCCTTTATGTTATAAAGTTAAGAATTTCGTAATCTCGCGGAAGTATTACATTTAATGTAGATAACACAGTCATACTCGCGTAAGTCGGGTTCGCATAATTTGGATATTTGCATAAGTCGGAAAAAAATGAAGAGACTTGAAAGTCCCATCCGCATTTTTCTTTTCAAATTAGTTCGCATAAATCGGAGTTCGTGCAAGTCGGATTGTTTTTCTTGGTTAGAAGCGATCGGATTTATGCAAGTTTGGCTGTATGAAAACATAAAATTTCAAAATTTCTTAACGAAATCCACAAGTTGCATTTGAAAGAGTGGTCGACTCCCTTCATATTTGTCTTATTATAAAAATTTTTCTCGTTGCCCTGCGAGATCTTCAATTGCCCTGCGAAATCCACTATATTTGAGATTGGGGGGGTGTCACACCCCTCCACACCCCCCCACGATTTTCGCCCCTGGCTATATCTACCCAGTTTATACGAAAGTCTTCATGGAAGGGAAGAAATCCAAGAGAATTTTATCGAAACCTTTCGAATATACAATTTCTGTCTCTTCATTGACTCTAATAATATTAGGAAACAGGCCACAAACCTTTAAGTTTATTGATGTTCTCCATTTCTGCTTGAAGTTCTTCTAAGCCATAGAACTTTGCCTCCTCCAAAATCTCATTGGTGAATTGCTGTTTCTTTTCCTTGGTTAACGCGTCCCTCAAATAGTTTAATATATGCTGAAAATGTGTGCCATCACGATCGATGAAGTAACTTCCTTCCTGCAATTTAAGGCCTATTTCGCATATAGTGTTATAATATCGAGGATGGATCAACTTTGCCAATTGACTATCCCAAATCGCATCGGCTGCTTGTAGTCTCATTGTCGTTTTTGCCGTTGTTCTGAACACAGTACCACCAACGTCAAGTGTTATTACTGTGCTGTTGATTCTCAGTATACGAACCGCTCTCTCCTTCATTTCTTGTTGAAGTCCTTTTAATTCATAGAACTTTGCCTCCTCCATAATCTCGTCGGCAAATTGCCCCTTGTTTTTATCAGATAGGGTGCCCCTGAAGTAGTCTAATATAAACCGAAAGTATGTGCCATCACGATCGATGAAGTAGCTTGGGTACCTGGAGTCCATTGTGCGATCCATGACTCTGCGACTGAATTGAAATTTCCCCACCGTTTTACTCGTTGTTTTGAACACAGTACCACCAACGTCAAGTGTTACTAGTATGTCGATACTCATTCTTACAGCTTGAACAAGTATAAATTCTGTGCTATCGAAAAAATTCTTATTTCAAATTTGAGAAGCCTAGAGAGTTGAAGTCTGCGATGAAGACAGGCCGAGACAATATACGCTTTGAGACAATGACTCATTTGACTTCTGAGAAGTCAGTAGTTGTGCAACTTCCTTGTGGTATCATAAAGCTGCCACTGATCTTTTAACATAAGAACGCCGCGTGTCTCTATTTGTCCAATTGTCCATCCGACTCCGATTCTGACCCTCGATATACAAATTTTCCTGGTCAAACCACGATCCCTTATCTGATATCGCAAAATTCGAAATCTTGTCTTTTCAAAGTCTCTTTAATTCTCCTCCTCACTTTTGGTTTCTTTTTCTGCGCCCAGTCTGCTTTCCTAACACAGCCCATCTCGAATGAAATAGTTGCGAAAGCAAAGGAGTTTTTTGAGTCTGTTAAATCGCGATCGCGTGCCCTGCGTGCCCAGCGTGCCCTTTAATAATCTCGTGCCCTCGTGCCCAAATTTTCAGCGTGCCCTCGTGCCCTTGATGTCGACGTGCCCTCGTGCCTACGTGCCCGCTTGCCCAAATTTTTGGCGTGCCCTCGTGCCTTAAATGTCAGCGTGCCCTCGGCCAAAACCCAAAAGCTGTGGTTTGGAGTTGGAGGCAAATTTGGACTTTCAAGATTAATATTTCAACTTTCAATTCACCAATAGCAACAAACAAGTTAACTATCTTCAAGTTAATTATCGAGTATTACTTCAAAAATTATTAGGGATTTATTCGACCAAAATTCTTGTCGCTATCCCGGATCAAATCGGTAGCGTTGTTTTGGGACACCCGGTATATGAAATAATTTATTAATGATCGGATATGTTTGTATACTGGATCGTCCCTAATTTCAATTTGTCACTAACTTCGATTAGTCAACTATAGAATGTCGGAATTTAAAATATAAAATATAGATGATCTTCGTAGCAGTTCTTGTTCTTCTGTTCGTTTTATGGTGAAATTTGAGTACTGGAGAAGACTATTTAAGGTTACTGTAACCCTTCAGACAACAATTTATCGATTTTTCGTTTTCTTCATATCCTGGTGGTTTAAGTATTTGAGTACCGTTTGAGCCACCTCGCTTCGAGAAATAACCACAATTACTTGAAAATTTGAGCATTTTAAAAGGAGCAATCTTGTTTCTCAAAAATTCCGCGAGTAGACATTAGGGGATTATAGTAAACTCATTTGACCTTGCAGCTATATTCACAACATCCCCTGCTGTTATTTTCTTGATATAACGATTGATCAAGACCGCGTTAAAGCTTTATTGCTTGACCTGCGGCTTTATGTTTGCACTTTCAAGCATAATCGCTTTTCCCTCGCGTTCTGCTTCAATTTGATAAAAGCCTGATTTCTCGAAACAAGATTCCGGGGTACTGGTGGGTACTAAAAAATCTTGGTGTACCTAACGGGCCAATCAAATCTCTTGACACTTGGCATACAGGGTCACAAAGCATATAACTACAAAAGGGTGTCAGTGATNGAATGACCATCTTTGGGAAAATTTTTGCGCAAAGACCTTATACTGTACTTTCTCATAGCGCTTCTTTGACAATCTTATGTTTGCTTGACCCCGAAATGGAGGCCTTGAAAATTCTGTGATAGTACGTCTGGGAAAATTTAAAAAATGCCAACCTTTACTTTGGCTTAGAATTACTCTCAGTCACTTTCCAGCATTTCTTGGACACATTCTTACCCACCCTACCTATACTAGGCTACTCTCTCCTCTTTTTTGAAAGACTCTCGAGGACAATCTTTTGACAGAAGGGGGGGGACAAATGCCCCCCATCCCCCACGCCTCAAATGTTGAAAGTTTTTCTCACTTATCCTTAATAAAAATGTATATTATTGAACGGGTGTTAATGATTAAATGTGCAAAAACAATCTGTTTTCGATAATTTTCTTCCAGTACTAAAGCTTCTTAATTGTTTGCCTATCTGAAAGGTTGATTTCTTATGAAGAGTTTCTTATAACAAGTATATTTGTATCTTCAGAAATGTCTTTTGTCAAATCATTTCAAACACTTTAAGTTGTTGGCCATCCCAAATAAAATAAAAGAAGATCTGTAGAAACGATGGTCTGCCTTCTTTTGGAAAGTCAATATGATGTTGTTATATAAAATTATTTTTCTTCGGAGAAACCTTACGTGATGCACTCTTAACATTGAAAGAATTAAGAATGGAAAATATTTAGTAAAATCCCTTTCAGCGAGCTTTAAAAAGTGCCTCCATTGTTATGTCGGTTTTTGAAGTATGCCTCCGACCGGCGGTCGCGTGGTCGAGCACTTTTTCCAGCCCTGGGCATGGCTCTATAAAATTAGCCATAAAAAGTTCATGAAAGCACAGGAATTCCCACCGATAAAACAGCGAGAATTTGAGGAACCTTCTTTAAGAAACTTTCAGTACTCAGAATCTGACAATTTTAAGAAAATAATTTTAAGTACTGGGTCAATCTTTCAGTTTCATAATTTAAAAGTTACATGAACAGTTATAGAGGTTTCAGACTCACTTCCCTCCTTGTTTAACAAAAATTGCTGATGTCAAATGATATGAAGAATATATAAAAAATGGAAACATATTACATGCCTACTTGCTTTGGAACGACAAAATTTATGCACAATTAGGTTGACTTGACATCTTTATGGAAATGAGGGCACTCCGATAATTTGGGCACGAAGGCAAGCTGAAAATTTGGGCACGCCAAGATGGAGGGCACGAGGGCACGTCGAAAATTTGGGCACGAAGGCACGAGGGCACGCCGACATCGAGGGCACGAGGGCACGCCATAAATTTGGGCACGAGGGCACGAGAGCAGGAGGGCACGTCAAGTTGTAGGGCACGAGGGCACGTAGGGCATGCCATTTAACAGACTCAGTTTTTTTAAGAAAGAGCAAATATTAAATCCATGCGGATTAAAATTATTGCCTTCTAAACCACAGAAGTATGCACATCATGCGCAAGGTCAAATGAGATTTTGAGAAACAAGATTGCTCCTTTTAAAATGCTCAAATTTCCAAGTAATAGTGGTTATTTCTCAAAGCGAGGTGGCTCAAACGGTACTCAAATACTTAAACCATCAGGATATGAGGAAAACGAAAAATCGATAAATTTGTGTCTGAAGGGTTACAGTAACCTTAAGTTGCCTTATATCTCCGTCAATTGTCTTTAAAACTATCAGATATCGCTATGTAATGATATTTTCGAAAGTAAAGGTGTACAAAGCTAATAAACCGAAATGAAATTCTTTACCGAAAAACATGAATTCAACTAAGGAGTTACTCAAATTTTCCTGAAGATGGTGGTGATTTATAGAAAACTGTTACAAATTTTCGAAGGTTCCATTTTAGTACTGGCAAACATGGGATCAGGAGAGGCGTTTTAAGTCAAAGCAAAGGGCGTGTCCTCATATAATTTCCTGGACAAGTCCCCCCCACTTTTCTCTGAGGTCAGTTTTCCAATTCGTCTAAATCCGATGAGAAAATAGCTAAGGAGGGGTTAAGTAGTTATCTCTAGAGTTAGATAAACAAATAAGGGTGTTTCCTGAGGGTAAAAAGGGTGGTTCCTGAGTATAAAAAGGACGTGGCCCTGAACAGTTTTCCTGGGGGCTGCGCCCCCAGACCCCCATCTTTCTTTGTCCCCTCCACTTTTTTGCGGCTGGCGCCGTCACTGCTTCTTGCGTTATATTTACAAACAATATAAAACGAGGAAGGTTGAGACCTTCAAATCCAGGTTTGGAGGAAGGTCAAGGATTTTTGCAACTCTGCTCTGGTTAAACAAATTATGATAACGTGGGGGTCAGTTTTCTATCCTCGACATAGTTAAAAGTCATAAGAAAATTGCATCTCGTTAGAAACTTGACAACTATGTCAGTTATGAAGGGGCGCCATTTCGCTGCCAGCCCCTCCAGACGAAAAAGGCGAGGCCGTCACTGGTTAGATTAAAGCAATATCTTTTGAGATCGGTGCATTTGATTAACGTTTACAATTTTCAAAAGTTGCAAGGTTTGTTTACTCATCTGGTATCATGGCTCTAACTAATATCACATCTAACATTTTTCTATCTACAGTTCATTTCATTGTCTCTTCTTTTGAGTCCATCACTTCACTTGGCCATGGCCACGCATCCAGAGCTGTTGCTGCTTGAGACCTAAGTAAAATAGCATAATTTTGTTATTTTTGTATACAAATTGTAAAAAACAAGGAGTTGAAAAATATTATAAGTAACATATCATATCATATAATGATTTGTTTAGGCATGGTAAACCCATTCAGCAATGCTGGTTTACAAGGGGCCATGCATTTAACATACAAAATGAATAATTACAATAATTCTAAATATAAAACAAAAATATTACACTAATGATGATTTCATACAGATCAAATATGCCATTTTACGATTTGGCTAGATAGTCGTCTCTGTTCTCCATCAAATTATGACAGAGAAATAAAAAACCGATGCAAGTAATAGATGCATGCCTCCAACGGACTGTAATCACTCAATATCAAAGAAAATCAAAACAATTGCATGAACATTTTTCATTTCGCAGCAAATTTAATTCTTTTAATTGTAACTCAACAACAACACATGGATAAACTAGCAATAACAATAGTCAGAGAGTGCTGCGAACTGGGTTTACTCACAAAAATGTTCGTCAAAATGTTTAAGATTCTGGTCAATAGCAACTTGTGCAGGCAATGCCCTCATGTAAGAATCCTCTAAAGTCCTGAAATCATGAAACTCCAAAAATAGATACAGTTACTTGACCAATTGATTGGTATATTGCCCTTAGATTAAGTCAATTGACCATGTCTATGATGAAGTATTTTCTATGCAACAATAAGATGTTAATATCATACTTTCAATACTGCGCATGCGCTAATTTCTGTGTTGACCCGCAGTGATATCATTTGACAGACCCGATTGGGTCTCGAAAAAATTTCGTTCTACATACATTTCTCGCTCGCTCGCAGGTTTTCAATTCAACTCGAATAGATTGCGGCTCCGCCGCAAATATCTTATGAATAAACACGTGTACACGTATATTTTCATAAGAAACTGCTTATAAGAAACTCAACTCTCAGATCGCAAAAAAATTAAGAAACTCCAATACTGGGAAAAAATTGTTTAATTAACTATTTAGTTTAGTCAAGGAAATCCTTAGCATATTTTTTACTTTATTTTCCCTTATTTCCTGTATCAAATTACTTGGAAGGTACTTGAGTAATGTCTAAACATCGAAGGCTTCAAACAAAATCGTTTTGAAATGTTCACGAGTGCACAGACAGGAAGTAGAGATTCAGAAGAAACTCTCGAGCACTAAAAATCTGATAATTTTAAGAAACTTTCAGAACTGGCTCAAATTTTTAGGTTCTTATAAAAATACGTGTATACAGGCCGATACATTTCTGTCTTGTCAAGTTCTTGTCATTGACAACATGAAAGCAAACAGTCTACAAACCGTTATCTCCTTCATTTCTTGTTGAAGTTCCTCCAATTTATAGAACTTTGCCTCCTCCATAATCTCGTCGGCAAATTGCCTCTTGTTTTTATCAGATAGGGTGCCCCTCAAGTAGTCTAATATAAACCGAAAGTATGTGCCATCACGATCGATGAAGTAGCTTCCATCTGCCTGCCTGTAGCCAATTGTGCCATACATGACTACATAATTATCTGTCGTAGGTTCGACCATTTGTGACAGGTCACTGAATCGAAATTTCGTCACCGTTTTTTTCGTTGTTTGGAACACATTACCTCCAATATTCAGTGTTACTACTTCTCGTGGGTCATAATATCTTGCCATTTCAAGATGAATAAATGCTGTGTTATCGAGAAAGTTCTTCTTTCAAACTAGAGTAGCCCAAAGTTGATTCAAGTCTACGATGAAAATGAGCCAATGCAGCACAGTCGGAGCCCATATATGCTCTGAGACAATGGATCATTGGAACTTCTAAGAAATCAGATATGCAAATTCCTATGATAACACATAAAATTTCTTTTCAATCACCCATAATACAAAGTTGGTTTGTCACAATCCTCATTCCACAAACAAGAGACGGATTAAGTTTTCCCCATTGCTTTTGATGATTGTGTGGTCACAATAACACCCCCGCCCAGGGACCGCGGAGCAGTCTTAAAGTGGAGGGGCAAAATTGCGAGCGAAGGGGGCAAAAATGGTGGTCCGGGGGGCTTGCCCCTCGGAAAATATTTGAGACCACGCCCCCAGAATATCGGAAAAGGGAGCTTGTGGAAATTAAAGGGAAAGTGCAATGGTAAAAATAGGCTTGTCTATAAATAGAACAAAGAAAACACTCAGACACAGCATTGTTTCTTTGGCTACGCATTCTGCATGGCGCGTTTGCCACTTCGATTTGAATGGGACATTTTTAGATTTTCTTGCTCTTTGCAAATGCAAGCTTTTACCTTGCACAAACCCTAAGAGGTCTTGCTTCAAAGACAGGACTCTGAATTGAAGTCACAATCTTTGGTGGCAGCTTCACCTTACAACTTCACGCCTTTTACAAGAGACTCTAAAACAGCAATCCTACTCAAATTTAACTAATACAAACTACAAAATCTTAAGAGTCTCTCTTCGGCTTCGACTTCGGCAACGATGGGTACTAAAACGGCTAACAAATTTAATGACTTGACGGCTAACGCCAAAATTCAAGACTGCTTTCACGACTTTTTCGACTCTCTACACGAATCCACCAACATCTCATTTCATTTCATTTTTGACTCACGTGTACAAAGTACAAGTAGAGTCTATGGGGTGGGTGGGAAATTTCGTGTCTCCTGTATCCTGTGATAATTGGGTATTGTTTTTAAACAGATAGCGATTGTCTGGTTGATTGTTTTTCAACAAAAAAAGCTTGTGATCATGCCTTGCGATATTACTTGTCTCCGGTGCAATAATTGTTCGAAAGCTCTGCTTGATTGGGAGAAAGGACAGGCTAAACAAATAGGATTTTATGTCTGTGTCATGGCTGACTGACTTCAATTCAAATTCAAAAGTAATTACGTAAATATGCAAATGATCAAAACAAATTCTTTCTTTTAATACCACAATGGGCTGTTCAGTTTCTTGGGTGCACAATATTAGTAACCAGACCCGATTTCAAAGGAAACTATTTCCTTTGAAATCGGGTCTGGTTATCAGGCTAGCCTTGCATTCAAGTAAGGATTGACTCATTGTTGCTGAAAACAGTAATGAGGTCAATGTTAACATTGAAGGGCTTTCTCGGAATCTGATTGCAAGAACATACAGAGTTGAGGGCAATAGGACATCTTGTACGCCTAAGAAGTAACCCTATAGATTTTCCGTCGCAGCTCAGGAACAATGGAACAGAGTTTGAATGCTGCCTTTTCAGATATGTACTTTGATATTAGCTAGAAACTAGCTTCCCCATACTTTTTCATTGACATTTTTTACAGCTTTTGAAGGTTTAAATAACGTCCTCAAAGAACATTTTCAAGGCTTGTCAAGTCAGCTTATGAACTTTTTCTTGAAGGTTTCATTTTTTATAAAAGTTGTTCTTGTTTTTAGAAGCAATTGAAGTTTTTGAAGCTGAAAAACATTGCTATGTAATGGGATTTTCTAAAAATGATATATCTCCTACGACCTTCTCAATAATAAATTTACGTGAGTCCCCCCAAGGGTCCTTTGATTATTTATTTAAACAGGGTAAAGTTATCAAATAAATACATTGTTTTCCAAACTGCCTTGTGAAAAGAAAAAGATAAAACCCTAACTTACAATTCAAATACACTAAATAAAATTAGTTAAATACAAAGTAAAAGTAGTTCAAAATAGTAGCAAGGATCTACAAGGGTTCCTTCATGTTCTGGAATCTTCGAGACAGGATTTAAATTGTTTGAAGGTTTTGGATAATTTTGGTTTTGCGTCCAGGCCATTCCACAATTTCGCCCCTCTAAAAGAAAAGCACTTTTGGCCACATGTTGTTCGTAGAAACGGGACACATAGATTGGTTTCGGTGTTCCGAAGTTCCTGAGTACAGGCAAGGTACAGGTTCTGACAACCTGTCGAACAGGCATGCAAGATACGAGGGAGCTTCATCATTTGTACATTTGTATACCATTTTCAATGTTTCCGATGCAATCAAATCATTCACTGTCTGCCAGCCCAGTTGTTTTATAATTGGAAGAGCAGAAGCGTTGTAAGGGCCATTGGTTACGATTTTGGTCGCACGATTTTGTAGCTTTTGTAGCTTGTCTTTTGCCGTGATTCCGCATACCCCCCAAACCGGGCAACAATATTGAAAGTATGGCTCTACCAGACTTCTATACATGGTCTGCACTGACTTTATTGGGAGTTAATGTTTGGAATACTTAATTTTTATATCATAAATCAACAAAACAAAACCTAATAAGAATAATAATTTTACATGAATCAATCAAAATGTTTGCCTAAAAATATTGTCCAATCATGAAGTCGATATGGAGCCTTGCAAGATATCTAATATTTTAGTTACTGCTTTATTTAGGAGAGAGGGTATGTTGCGAAAATTAGCATCGCAAAACATTGCGAAATTCGAAGCTGCGTGGTATCAAAATCTCGAAATTTTCCCCATTTTCCCAGCATGCTTTTTTTTCCATGAAAAGGTCTACATGAGGATTCACGTCAATAAGACGAGGATAGACTTGCCCCAAGTCTACTTCCTGCAGTCCTGTCTGACCGATCCCTTTCTCATAGTTCCCAGATCCGTAACGGAATGTTGGAATGGCGGATCCGGGAACTATAGGAAACATATAATAAATTCTTTTTTCTTATAAATTCTATAAATTATAAATTCTTTCATTTAAACTTGGCTAAGGATTATAGCTATAATTGCTAATTAAGGCCAACTATTTATAAAAATACATACAATATTATAAGAAATATACAATTTACAATAGAAAACGTAAATTGGGATAACACATTTTACATAATCTGCAGTTGCTGGCTTGGCATTTATGGGCTTTAATGAATCTTTTAAAAATCTCAAGGGAGTCTGAATTTTTCAGTTCTGGAGGTAGTGTCTCCCATACTTTTCCCCCATAAATCAGACCGTATCGGTTCCAAGGCAAGTTGTTTTCACCTTCGGTAGTTGTAGTTTATCAGAACACTTAACCCTAATTTAACCGGGGGGGGGGGGTGTTTTCCACCCCCCTGTCGGTTTTTTGCAGAGCATTTATTAACAGCAAAGGCTATGACTCTCTAACTTTCTGACAACTACTAGTTATCTATTAGCTACATTTTGACAATAAAATTTTTGAAAAATAGGAGTCACGTGACAGATGACAATACCGTATTTAGAAGATGGTAATGAGAAAATCAATGTTTTTTATATTTTTACAACCAGAATTAGTTTCAAATGTGGATTATAATTCCTTAAAAGAATCAGCAAACAAGGAGCTTTCATTTGTTATCAAGAACAATGGAATTTGCTGACATCAGCATTTTTAATGATGACGTCGTATGTGCCGCCATTTTGGGTCAATTTTGCAAAATTTGAAGCTTTTTCCAGCGGAAGTCGTAGAAAATGCATAGAATTGCGTTTTGCAATACATTTAAAGTATTTTTAGCAAGTTTTGTATTAATTTTTGGTCGTAAAACCCACTTCGTGATTGTGACGTCATCAATATTTGTCATTTTCTTCAAAAATAACTGTCTAAAAACACCTTTAGGTATTATTTTTGAATTAGGAATGAATAATATAGCAAATAAGATGAAAAATATCGAATTATAGGATATTTTTTCCGTTTTTAGAACGAATTAGCTGGAGAAACCAAGGGCGATATGAAATGCGCAGTTCCGTTGAAAATAAATCTGCGAAGGGATGCGAGGGAAAATCAGTTGATTTTAGGAAATGCTGTGAGGGAAACACTCTGCAGAGACAAACTTTAGGCCATTAAAAGGGGAAAAAGATGATGTTTACAGAGCTTGTAAAAACAATAAATGCCATGGAAAGTTTAAAGGTACTGCCAGTAAGGTATGAACAATTTCTCGTAGCAAACATGTAAGCAAATTGGGCCTAAGAATTGACACATGCTCCCCGATCGGGGCTTAGGCCTAAATCAATATTTTCAACAGAACTGCGCATTTCATAT
>REGM01000509.1:87971-99690 GCA_004194415.1 Aurelia aurita | reverse complement strand
ATATATATATATAATCTGCATATTTCTGTTGCTAGCTACAAACATTACAGTTGCAAGTTGGCCCATCCCATTGTTTTATAAGTCTCTTAAACGTTTGAATGTTTTCGGCTAATTTGATCTCTTTGGGCAAAGCATTCCAAATTTGTGGTCCTAGCGATAGGAGACTCTTTGAACCGAAAGTAACTTGGTTTGGTCTGTGATGAATTAGTTCATTTGGGTTCCTAGCTGACCTTGTTGTTTGTTTTAGTTTGAAAATATCCTGCATGAAAGGAGGATTTAGTTTTGAGACGGTTTTATAAATTTCAATGCAAAGAGTTCTGAGACGGCTGATTCTCATCGTGCATTTCTCAGCTTTAGAAAGTAAGTCGTCATAAGAGCTTGTAGAGTCATTGTAGAGAAATCTAAGAGCTCGTTCGTGGATCTTCTCAATTTTTTTCACTGACTTTTCAGAGGAAAAACGCCAGACCAGAGGGCAGTAATTAAATTTTGAATTAAATTAAATTTGAATTGCCATCGTCCATACTTGAGATTTCAGTCAGTACGGGAATTTTGCCAATATCAAAGAAATCACATTTTTAAAATTGAGTTTAATGAGTTGACATATCAATTAATGAATACTTTAACAGCCGGAGTTTGTTAGGAGCAACTAGTAATTAACCTGAATGAGAAAATATAAATTGGCAACGCATCCAAATATGATAAATGCCTCAGATATCTCTGAATTGTTATGATTGTGTGCATTAACAATGCCTATAGATATCTCAAATGCCTCATCGATTGTTTCAATTGTAAGCATAAATAATGCCTATTGTTACAACATTCCTGATTCCTATCTCCCTATCTATATAGGTAGGTAGGTAGGTGTATTCCTTCCGGTTTGATCAGATCTCCTCCAAAATGTTTTCATTCCTCAAACATAATTAAAGGCCCCCATTAGCCATGTTTGAAGAATGAGATCATGCTTGTAGCTTCCTTTAATTCATTCTAAATTACTTATTGCAACTTTTCGATTCAATTTAGATGTCGACATAATAGGGGATGCTTGATAATGCCGACATGAAATTCATTATTTTATCGGGACAACAGTTGCCGCCCTAGCATTGTCACAGTTGATTTTTTAGAGCACGCGTTGTTGTTTTCCCCTAAACAACCCTCCATATTGGAGATTGCAATTCAGTAAGGGAAGTTTGACAGGTCGAAGAGGTCAAATTTTGAAAATTGATTTTAATGAGTTGGCAGCCCCATTGATGAAGTCATTAACAGGCAGAGTTTTTTGGAGCACCTAGCAATTAGCCTTTAATAAGAAAATATCAATTGGCAACTAACCAAAATTTGATAAATACCTCGGATATCTCTGAATTGTTATCATTGTATACATGGACAATGTCTTTAAGATACCTTGAATATCTTTAAATTATTTTCATCTTGTGCTTAAACAATGCATATTGTTACAACATTCCTGATTCCTATCTCCCTAGCTATATAGGTGGGTAGGTGTATTCCTTCCGGTTTTATCAGATCCCTTACATAATGTTTTCGCTCTTCAAACATAATTAAAGGCCCCCATTAACCATGTTTGAAGAATGAGATCATGCCTGTAGCTTCCTTTAATTCTTTCTAAAGTTGCTCACTGCAACTTTTCGATTCGATTTAGATCTCGACCTGATCGGAGATGCTTGATAATTTTAGCATGAAATTCATTATTTCATCGAGGCAACAGTTGCCGCCCTAGCAGTGGCACAGTTGATTCTTTGGAGTGCGCCTTGTTGTTTGCTGTTTTTCCCTCAGCGATCCTCCATATTTGAGATCGCAAAATCAGTAAGGGAAGTTTGCCAGGTCAAAGAGGTCAATTGCTTTTAATTAGTTGGCAGCTCCATTGATGAATTCATTAAAAGACAGAGTTTGTTAGGCCCCGTTCACACTACTCCGTTTTTGTACAAAAACGGAGAGAAAAACATCCGTTTTTGTGAAAGCGTTCACACCAATCGGCACAAAAACGGAGGTTTTCGAAAACGCTGTTAACAGTGGATATCCACAAAAACGGAGGTTTTTGAAAACGCACTGGATCAATGTGAACGCACAAAAACGGAGGTTTTTGAAAACGCTGCAATAATGAACAATGAGGTTCACAAAAACGGAGCAATGTGAACGCACAAAAACGGATGTTTTTCGCTCCGTTTTTGTAATCAAGCAGATTAGTGTGAACAGACAAAAACGGATGTTTTTCCCTCCGTTTTCGTACAAAAACGGAGTAGTGTGAACGGGTAGCTTCGATTCGACAAAAACGGATATTAACAAAAACGGAGTAGTGTGAACGGGGCCTTAGAAGCATCTAGTAAAATTAGCCTCTAATGAGAAAATATCAATTGGCAACTCACCCAAATTTGATAAATACCTCAAATATCTCTGAATTGTTATGATTATATACATGAACAGTGCCATCAAGATACCTTGAACACCTTTAAATTGTTTTGATTGTGTGCATAAATAATGCCTATTGTTACAACATTCCTGATTCCTATCTCCCTATGTAGGTAGGTGTATTCCTTCCGGTTTGATCAGATCCCCTCCATAATGTTTTCATTCTTCAAACATAATTAAAGGCCCCCATTAGCCATGTTTGAAGAATGAGATCATGCCTGTAGCTTGCTTTAATTGCTTATAAATTTGCTCACTGCAGCTTTTTGATTCGATTTAGATGTCGACCTGATCGGAGATCCTTGATAATGTTGACATGAAATTTATTATTTCATCGAGGCAACAGTTGCCACCCTAGCAGTGGCACAGTTGATTCTTTGGAGCGCGCCTTGTTGTTTGTTTTTTTCCCTCAGCGATCCTCCATATTTGAGATCGCAAAATCAGTAAGGGAAGTTTGCAAGGTCAAAGAGGTCAATTGCTTTTAATTAGTTGGCAGCAGACAGAGTTTGTTAGGAGCATCTAGCAATTAGCCTTTAATGAGAAAATATCAATTGGCAACTCACGCAAATTTGATAAATACCTCAGATATCTCTGAATTGTTATGAATGTATACATGAACAATGCCTTCAAGATACCTTGAATATCTTTAAATTGTTTTGATTGTGCGCATAAATAATGCCTATTGTTACAACATTCCTGATTCCTATCTCGGTATATATATATATAGACCACGGAGTCGAAACGCGTCGAGAATAGCTGAAGAGAATAAAATAATTAAAGAACTTCAAATCGTCTTTTTATTTTGTGTACATCTTATATTATGACTGGAAGACGTGGAGCAAAAGGGGCTGGCGCCCGCAACACTGACACACCGGAAGTCGAAGCCAGAGAGGCAAGCAGCCGCAACACTGGAACACTGGACACCGAACCAAGAGGGGCTAACGCCCGGAACACAGACACACCGGACACCAAAGCAAGAGGGGCTAGCGCCCGCAACACTGACACACTGGACGTCGACTCATCGGCAAGCAACTCCAGTATAACGACCATCATCGATACAATAGGAACAGCAACGCCTATAGATTATGATACATATATATTTATAGCGATTATTTTTCTTTTAGTTTATTTAAAATAGCTGATAGGGTATTTGTGTTAAAATATGATTAAATAAATAAATAGGCCTAATATAAGCGTTTCTGTCATCTTTTATCAAGTCAAAGCTATTTACTATCAAGAAAAAAACCTGTTTTAATTGCCAAATGAGTTTAAAGGTCTATAACTTACTGAATGTAGCTATTTAGAGGTGTTGTTCATAGTGGCTCACCATAATTGAGCTATTAGTTGTCTATTTTCATATTGTGCTTATTTAAGCTTTTGTTGCATGTTTTAACAATTTGAAGCTATTTTCAATAAAGAAACCATGCTCTTTTACTTAGTAAATGNTGACAAAATTTTCAAAAATTTTCCCCAGATTTGAAATCAGCAGGTCGAATTTGTACTTTGTACCAAATTTGGAGCCAATCGGACCAACTTAAGTTTTGGCTGTTTGTTCGATTGGCACCAGATATTCTGTACCACTTTACGGCACTCGTGCCACTTTTGTGACGTGGCTTTAGGAAAGTCGTTATGAGATATCAAATTAGCAAGTCTAAAATGTACTTTGTGCCATGTATGGTCCAAATTGGATGAACACAACTTGTGTTAATTAGGAGAGTATTTTGTGCCATTTAAATGCACTTGTGCCACTTTTGTGACAAAATTTTGGAAAATTGTCCCCAGATTTGAAATCAGCAGGTCGAAGTTGTACTTTGTGCCGAATTTGGAGCCAATCCGGTGATCTTTGTTTTTTGGTGGTTTTTTGGTGTGGGGACCAGATGGGGACGCAAAGTCGGAAAGGGTTAACCTATTAACCTTCAACATTTCTCCCGACCTTTTGATGAACACTTCTTTTCGTTGGTCCCTTCTGAGGGAGATAGTGGCTGTGGCATTTACAAATTGGTTTGGTTTGAGAAGGGGAACTTGGGAGTGTTTTATGTTGATGGAAATGTTTGAGACTGGTGTTTTGATGTCCAGATTGTCGGTATTTTCATAATAAAAATCGAGATTCAGTCTCACATTTTCATAACATGTATTTAGTTTATTAGATAAAAGTTTGAACTTCTGCCCCCCAACCCCCTAGATATAACACAACCGCATTTGATAAGGACCTTAAAGCCTTCTTTAGACGAATAAGACTTAGAGCACACTTCGGAATTTCTGAATACAACCCAACAATATTACAAAAATTAAAGGAACGGAATAGTTCATTTACACCCCAAAACGTAGACACAACTATTGAGACATTTGAGTCTGCAGTCATTGAAGACATAAAAAGCCACGAAAAACAGGCACTACGCTCAAATAACCTCACGAAAGGTGAAACTAATGCTCTAAGGAATCTATCGGAAAGAGAGGACATTGTTATTACACGCCGACAAAGGAGGGGCAACCGTTATCTGGGGTATCGATGAATATCTCACGGAAGCCAACAACCAACTAAATAACACAGCGTTTTATAGAAAATTAACATTTGACCCATTTCAGGGCTACATAAGAATAATTAACAACTCGTTGGATGAAATGTATTCTCAGGATAAAATAGATGCTGAAGCATTAGAGATTTTAAAGGTTACTAAAGAAGTTAAACCGGCTAGATTCTATCTGCTACCAAAAATTCATAAAAAGAATAATCCAGGCCCCCTTGCGCAAAATGTACGATCATATATCCGCGACACTACAGATTTACTTAACAAAATAAAAAATATAGGTAGAATACCCGAGAATGCACTGCTCGTAACCTTGGATGTAAGATCCATTGAAGAACCGGCAACTGATGCTCTACTGACCATGATGAGACATGTTCTCATGCTTAATTGCTTCACATTCAATGGAAAAAGCTACGTACAGACAAGAGGTTGTGCTATGGGCACGGTTGCAGCACCCTCGTACACAGTGATATACATGGGTGAATTCGAAGAAAAACATATCTACCCCACAATAGGCAAACTGCCTCTACTACGGCAGGTAGTACATTGATGACATAAGACGTTCGCCGAGCAACTCAACACAAAACACCCATCAATAAAGTTTGACTATGAAATCTCAAAGACATCCATCCCCTTCCTTGACACCCCTATCTATATAGATGACAACAGGCAACTACAAACGACTCTATTTACCAAACCAACTTACACACACAATTACCTACACTATAAATCAGCCCACCCTAGACACCTCAAGAACAGTTTACCTTATTCACAAGCACTTAAACTTAGAAGGATATGCACAAAAGACGATGAATTAAGCAGCAACTGTAAACAAATGGAAAAAAATTTTCTCCGCCGAGGGTATCACAAAGAAATTCTTCAAGAACAAATCCGTAAAGCCATCATAACCCGAAGAAATACGACATTAAAGAAAGTTTCAAAGGAACGATCCACGAGAATCCCCAGTAACCACGTTCATTCTACACNGACATTAAAGAAAGTTTCAAAGGAACGATCCACGAGAATCCCCAGTAACCACGTTCAATTCTACACTCCCCCAAATTGGTAAAATCCTAAGAGAAAGATGGGATATATTAAATATAAAGCCAAAACTGAAGAAAATCTTTTCGGAACCTCCGATGGTTGCATTTCGGCGATGCAAGAACCTAAGAGAAATAATTGGCAGTAACACCATTATTAACAATATAGTTTTAAGAAAAAAGTAAACAAAAGAACGGCCAAATATTGCTCACCATGTAACACCAAAAGAAGCCTATGCTGCAACCATGTCATTAAAACTAATTCATTCACTAGTGTTAACACCCACAATCTTCCACGAATCAAACTGCAGAAGCATGAACATAATCTATCTTCTTGAATGCATCCATTGTAAGAAACAATATGTTGGTAAATAAGAATGGCCTTTCAACTATAGACTTAATAACTACCGTTCTCAAATAAAATCAACGCAATATGATAAGCCCCTTCCGGTAGAGAAGCACTTCAAAGAGCAAAATCAGGTCTTCGAAAGAGACGCAAGATTCACAATAATCGAGAAAATTGAAAAAGAAAGCCTAAAAAAATAACACATTTATTAGAAACACATGAGGATAACTGGATAAAACAACTGCAGACTCTTTCCCCTAAGGGCCTGAACAATGAACTCAACCATCCTGACAAATATTTATTTCTAAAAACACCCCCCAAAATAACCCATGGATAGGCCACTTTTTCCGTTCGCAAGTTATCCCAATAGTTTATCCTATATTCCCGGCTATCTACGTTAGAATGAGAATGTTCGCTATTACTCATAACATTACACACTTGACAACGAGATTTACCATAACAAGAACATCCCTTCTTATCAGTCCCCCCATTTCCGTCACTATGTAGCCTAGCCCTAACAAGCATATCCATAAGGTTCTTACATCTCCTAAATGCTATTAAAGGTGGCTCAGGAAACACCACCCTATGCTTCTCTGAGTTTGTGAGCATAGAGTGGAGTCTCCTGGCCACCTTCCCAAACCATTGAATGCTGGATGGTGTGTCTGGCTAACGGCTTTTTATGCCAACGTTCCACACTAACCTGTTTGCTTAAAATGTCCGATGATTGGTACAATTGGTTGGATCTTGGTAAGCTTGTGGGCTTAGTGTTTATTGACCTAAAAAGGCTTTTGATACAGTTGATCATGATATTCTTTGTAAAAAGCTTGAACTTTATGGCATTCAGCAGCGAGAACTCTCTTGGTTCCGGTCTTACCTATCCAACCGGAAACAATTTTGTAGGGTTAACGGTGTTGATTCTAACATTGAGGATATAGAAGTTGGTGTTCCACAGGGCTCTTGCCTGGGCCCCCTTCTCTTCCTCATTTATATTAATGATCTCCCGCAAGCTGTCCAAGCTTCCACTGTGTCCATGTATGCTGATGATACCAGTCTATGCCTACCTAGCTGTCTCAAGGCAAGCGTATAAAAAATACTACAGATGCTAATTGCATGATTTCTCCATAGAAAAGAGCGCAGAGATAAAAATCTATCCCTTCCTTCATTACCGTAGTACGTTAATCCGCATTGAAATGTTCGTTGCTTTCAATGCTGCTCTCAAACAAAGTCACTTAGCAACGTAATTCGGTTTAAAATCGTTTCTTTAAGGAAACATTGCCCCATTCATCTCTGAGTTGCGTAAATGTGAATGCCATTCTTGTTTTGTTGTACTTTTACCAAAGAGGCAAGCAAGCCCGCTGTAAAATATCACGTTCAACTTTGCCTCTTCTTTCCAACATTATGCCGAGAATACTTCCAACTGCTTCTCGTCGAAGTGAAAGAACGTCAACACGAGCAAGTACGTCAAGTTCTCAGCCTGCTGCTGCTGCTGCCAACCAAAACACTTCGTCGTCGAGCGTTTTACCACAGTCACAACCAGGAACAGCTTCAACGACAGGAAGCCAGCCTTTCACAGCAGAGCAAACTGCGGCTATTACGTCTTTGGTATCCAATGCAATAAAGGATGCCCTTGCCGAGTTAAACCAAGCAAGAGTTGGAGAAAGTTCTGGGAATGTGTTGCCATCTTCAAGTACTAGACCAAGTGATGAGCAGTCATTTGAAATATTGCCGACGAACGCAAGTCAAAGCTTTACAACTACCCCCGCTGCACAATCGCTTGGAAACGTCTGCAGGAGTTTCGAGAGTCTGGGAGCTCACTGCCTTGCTGCGCAATCATCTCCTGTTGAATATGGAACATCACCAGACGTACCTGCAGCTTACCTTAAAGCGATACAAAGTGGTGAGTTCTTTGAACTATCAAAATTATTGCCAAAAAATCTTCACAAAACGCAGATAGATTTTGATGATAGTGAATTTTCTCTGTCTATTGGGGAAAATTCAGAATTAAAATTGGCTAAGCGATCTTCACAACGTTCGAAGATTCTGAATATCGATGAGTGGACATCAGCCTTCACATTATACACGAAGATCATGTCTCAAAAATATCCCCTGAAAGCGACAGAGCTGATCGAGTACATGGATACAATCCGTTCTGCTGCAAAACAGCACAATTCTATTGCATGGCAGATCTATGACCATAAATTTCGTCTGAAAATGTCAAACAACAAAGCTGCATCATGAAAAAGAATTGATCAGGAATTGTGGATCAAGATTTTCTGCGCAAATCCAGGAAAGCTGCAAGAAGAGTACTCTGCTGTTTTCACTCAAGGACCCTCCACTGGCGCTAATGGGAATGGCAAAAGGAGCGTCATCACCTGCAATGACTACAACAATGGAAGACAGTGCCGCTTTAATCCTTGCAAATTCCCTCACATCTGCAACCAACCAGGTTGTGGTGGGAACCACCCAGGAAAGTATTGCCACCAAAATAGTTCCAACTTTAAGTCCTCAGGTAGATTCCAATAATTTTTCTCAGCAAAATGCAAAGCTAACCCCAATTGATGTTGATAGGTTAGAGCAAGAGCTGTCCGATCACCCTAATCAGAATTTTGCCTCAACGCTATGTGCTCAGTTAAGATTTGGAGCCCATATAGGATATAACGGCCCTCGCATCGCGAGGTTTTCAAGGAATCTTCCGACAGCTCTTGCTAACCCATCTATTGTAACTGCAAATTTAGAAGCAGAACTTAAGCTAGGCCGGGTTGCAGGTCCTTTTGCCGAACCACCTTTCCCAAACTTACAAGTATCCCCTCTGGGAATTGTTCCAAAAAAGCATTCCGAGAAATTTCGAACCATTTTTCACTTGTCGTATCCAAAGTCAGGGGTATCAATCAATTCATGTATTGACAAGGAAGATTTTTCACTAAATTATGTTACAATTGATAACGCAATCCAAAGTATTCAGTCTTTAGGCCAAGGTACACTTATGTGTAAGACTGATGTTGAATCCGCCTTCCGTTTGTTTCCTGTCCACCCCGATGACTATGACCTCTTAGGTATGGTATGGGAGGGCTCTTATTATTTTGATAAGGTCCTTCCTTTCGGTCTTCGAAGTGCTCCGTTCTTATTTAATCAACTATCTGAAAGAATCGAGTGGATTCTGAGGGAAAAGTGTGCCATTACTTATGTGACCCATTTTTTGGATGACTTTCTAATCATGGAGCCTCCTAGCCATGATGCCAGTGGTGATCCCTCGCAAGCAGGTAAGGCAAGCCTATCGAGCATGCTACTCACATTCAAACAGCTCCGAGTCCCCATTTCCCCTTCTAAGACCCAGGGCCCATTGACACGGTTAGAGTTTTTGGGGATTGTTCTAGACTCAGAAAAAATGGAAGCATGCTTGCCACATGACAAGGTCAGCCGTATGCAAGAAGAACTTGACAAGTGGCAAAATAAAAAGTCTGCCACCTTAAAAGAGCTTCAGTCTTTAATAGGAACACTGAATTTTGCGTGCAGGGTAGTACCCCCTGGCCGCCCCTTTCTCCAACGTATTATTAACCTCACGATAGGAGTAAAGAAACCCCATCACCACATACGGCTTACAAAAGAATTTTTTGCGGACTTGGATATGTGGAAAATATTTATTAGGGATTGGAACGGACAGCAATTTTTCTTAGGCCAGTGTTGGGATACTTCTGAAAGCTTATTACTGTATACAGACGCTTCAGGAACGCTTGGTTTCGGTGGTATTTATGGAGCCCAGTGGTTCCAAGGTAAATGGGCGGAGTCACAGTTACTCTCTGCCCCAGGTATCAGTATAAACTGGCAAGAGCTTTACGCCATCGTTGTTGCCTGTAGTATATGGGGTCGAACATGGTCCACCAGAAGGGTCTTGTTTTATTGCGACAATAGTGCCGTAGTTTATATCATAAATACTAAAAGGTCAAAGTGTAGTAGAATTATGTCTCTTTTGCGTAGATTAACATTAACAACGCTTAAATTCAATTTTTACATTAAGGCAAAACATGTCCCAGGTGCTTCCAATGAAATTGCTGACTCTTTGTCTCGCTTTCAGGTTTCGCGCTTCCGGCAATTGGCTCCTTGGGCGGAAGTCAACCCACAGCCTCCTCCGCCGGATTGTTTGGTTCTCTAAATGACGAACTTAAAAAATTTGCCTCTTATTCGCTGGCTCCAGCTACCAAATTGGCTTACCAGACAGGTGAAAACAAGTACCTCCAGTTCTGCGACGAATTCTGGCTTGAGGAGTACCAACCAATTATTCCGGCAAGCGAGACAGTTCTGTGCTATTTTGCCGTTTTTTTGGCCAGAAATGTAAAACATGATACTATCAAAGCGTATTTGACAGCTGTGAAGCACCTTCATTTAAGAAACAACTTTATGCTCCAATTGGACAAATTTATCAGGCTTCAATATATCTTACGGGGAATAAAACGATACCAGGTCCAAAATCCTAAGCCACGCTTACCCATCAGAAAGGAGCACCTTCAAGAATTTTATAACCTGCTACAACCTTTTTCACACACAAATCGTGACAATAAAATGATATGGGCTGCAATGTGTCTGGCCTTCTTTGGTTTCCTTCGAACAAGTGAGTTCACGGTTAATCAGCAATTTCAGCAAAGCAAGCACTTGGGACCTGCTGATCTGGCCTTCTTCCCATCTCTCGAGGCACCAACACACATGTCCTTAACAATAAAATGTTCGAAAACCGACCCCTTCCGGAAAGGAATCACCCTGACACTCGGCACTACAGATTCCAATCTTTGTGCAGTGAAAGCTTTGAAACACTACCTAACTTTTCGCGGCGAAACCCCAGGCCCACTGTTTCTCTTTTCAAATGGAAAACCCTTAACTAGGTCATTATTCGTTAAAGAGCTCCATCAACTCTTGTCTTTTGCTGGACATAATGTCAACCATTATAATGGGCACAGTTTTAGAATCGGTGCAGCAACCTCCGCCGCAGCCAATGGGCTGCCAACTTGGTTGATAAAAGACCTAGGAAGATGGACCTCTGATTGTTATGAACGTTATATTAGAACACCGACTGACACTTTAATTAATGCTTCAAAGCGTCTTGCCGAGTGACAAATTAACGAATAAAACGAACGAAACATTACAAAAAACCGCAAACGAATTTTCTCGTATATGGGGAATTGCACGGAATGCAATACGTGGAGGTGGCGCCCCCGCAATCGGTGGCTTACTGCCATATACTTCAAAAATTTACAGTTAATTTCGGCTTTCCAGTGTGATTTCATAGATCGTGCATAACTTACAAACAAGGTCTGGAATAACCACTTTTTGCAGCAGGGAGTGACCCCTGGTCTGCGCCCGGCAGGGAGTGACCCCTGGTTCCGTGGCCTAAAAAT